>WUAP02209435.1:0-20553 GCA_015163945.2 Stichodactyla helianthus | reverse complement strand
TGATACACATCTGATAGGCGAATGGATATTTAAGTGGGATATGATACACACTTTATAAGTGAATGGATATTTCTAGTTGGATATGATATACAACTGGTAAATGCATGGATATTTCTAGTGTTAAATGATACATAACTGATAATTGAATGGATATGATACACAACTGATAAATGAATGGATACTTGTGTTGTGATATGATACACATCTGATAAGCGAATGTATATTTCTAGTGGGATATGATACACAACTGATAAATGGATGGATATTTCCAGTGGGATATGATACGCAACTGATAATTGAATGTAGTGGGATATGATACACACTTTATATAAGTGAATGGATATTTCTAATGGGATGTGATATACAATTGATATATGCATGGATATTTCTAGTGGGATATGATACACAACTGATTAGTGAATGGATATTTCTAGTGGGATATGATACGCAACTGATAATTGAATGGATATATGTAGTGGGATATGATACACACTTTATATAAGTGAATGGATATTTCTAGTGGGATGTGATATACAACTGGTAAAGGCATGGATATTTCTAGTAAGATATGACACAGAACTGTTAAGTGAATGGATATTTCTAGTGGGATATGATACACATCTGGTAAGTGAATGGATATTTTTAGTGGGATATGATACATAACTGATAAATGGATGGGTAGTTCTAGTGGGATATGATACACAACTGATAAATGGATGGATATTTCTAGTGGGATATGATACACAACTGATAAGTGAATGGATATTTCCAGTGGGATATGATACATAACTGATAAGTGGATGGATATTTCTAGTGGGATATGATACACAAGTGACAAGTTATGCATATTTCTAATGTTTGTAAATGTATGGATATTTGTATGGGGATACGATACACAACTAATAAATGTATGGATATTTCTAGTACTGGGATATGATACAAAACTAATAAATGGATGGATAGTTCAAGTGGGATATGATACACAATTTATAAGTGAATGGATATTTCTAGTGGGAGATGATACACAACTGATAAATTATGGATATTTCTTTAGTGTTGATACATAACTGATAACTTGATGGATATTTGTAGTGGGATATGATACACGTGATAAATGCATGGATATTTCAATATTACCTAACGCTATATATGGCAAATTGGTCAACGTGATCACTCTGTAATCATGTGATCATGCTATATGGGCGGCCAACACCACCAAAAATACATCTTGGTTGATTGGTCTAGCTATCGATGTCAAATGGAATAGCTAACCATCGATTGGTCTAGATATCGATGTCAAATGGAATAGCCAACTATCGATTGGTCTAACTATCGATGTCAAATGGAATAGCTAACCATCGATTGGTCAACATATCGATGTCAAATGGAATAGCCAACTATCGATTGGTCTAACTATCAATGTCAAATGGAATAGGCAACGATTGATTGGTCTAGCTATTGATGTCAAATGGAATAGCCAACTATCGATGTCAAATGGAATAGCCAACTATTGATTGGTCTAGATATCGATGTCAAATGGAATAGCCAACTATCGATTGGTCTAACTATGGATGTCAAATGGAATAGCCAACTATCGATTTATGTAGCTATCGATGTCAAATGGAATAGCTAACCATCGATTGGTCTAGCTATCGATGTCAAATGAAATAGCTAACCATCGATTGGTCTAGCTATTGATGTCAAATGGAATAGCCAACTATTGATTGGTGTAGCTATCAATGTCAAATGGAATAGCTAAACCATCGATTGGGGCAGCGTGATATCCGGAACAGCCAACCATCAATTTGTTTAGCTTGTCATGTCAAATGGAATAGCTAGTCTCCCGCAGAGTGAAGTCTACTGCACATATCGAGGGAGTGGTGGGTGGAGCTTTGTTTTCACGTGAAAGGCCATGAAACCCGATCCACATGCGATCTCTGGACACTCTCTGGTACATCGTGACATCTAGACCTCAAGTAAGGTAAGCGATCAATGAGCTGTTTGAAGGTATTGCGTGACATTTAGAATTTTGACTCCCTGTTCTTAAAAATAGCATATTGCCAACTAAGAAGCAAGGCAAGGCAAGCTGTTGCCTACCAGCATACCTTCTTTGTAAAAATACACGACTTTGATTGTCGATAACTTCGACCGTATTTACTGGATTGTCCTCAAAATTTCCAAATTCACTAATTTTGGGATGTTCTTTTAAAATATGCTATTTTGAAGAACAGGGAGTCAATATTCTAAATGTCATGCAATACCTGCAAACAGCCCATTACTTGCCGCTTTTTAAACTGTAATTAAGGTGGTTCCCCCCCTTGTTTTTGGCTATATTTTTGGCTAAATGAATAGAGTTGAGCATATACCTCCCTTTCTCAACACATATTTCTGTTAGTGATCCACTCATTTCATGAATAGTGTCGTCTCAACCTGCTATGATTTTGAGTCTCTCTGTCAGTATTGGGTTTTGATCACAAATTTTTTCTGTTTTCTTTTTTAAAAACAAAATATATTATGCTTTATTCCGATTGTTAATTATTTAATGAAATTTCAGTTCCAGTTTTGGATTTGGAAGCCATCTTTATTGATGTAGCTATTAATAATTAGGATAAGTTCCAGGGGGAGGGGGGTTGGGTCTTTGTGGTAAGGTTCGGGATGCGCGTCAGGCCGGGATTACACGGTACCAGACGAATTTTTCAAAAAGTTGTACCTTTAGGCTTTCCATTTACATGGGACCAAGCTATCCAGATAAAATTTCGTACGTTGATGTTTTGTGCAATTAAAGAGACGGCTCCGTGTAAACTGGTGTAAACAGTATGTCCCAGTCGACTTTTTGAACAGTCAAAAATTCGTCCGGTACCGTGTAATCCCGGCCTCAGAAGAAATACCCTTAAAATACCAACCCGTGAAAAAAATTCGCCCCTAAAAACACCATGCAGTAGGTCCTCCTGATATATATTATTGCTTCTTAAAAAAATAAACACCCCTTAAAAAATACCATTTCTCTAAATTAACCTAATGATTTTTCAACCACTAAAAAATGCCGATTTTCACCCCTAAAAATCATTAAAAAAAAAAAGAAATTATTATCAACGAAAACACATAAGAACAAGTACTATGGAATGCTACAACATTACAAGTAGTAAAGTGCACGCCGTAGTGCAAGACTATAGCAGAAATAATGCTCAGATGATCAAAATTATGGAAATTTCATGAAATGAGTGGATCACTGCCAGAAATATGTGTTGAAAGGGAGGTATATACTCAACTCTATTCATTTAGCCAAAAATATAGGCAAAAACAAGGAGGGAAACCACCTTAATTACAGTTAAAGTGGCAAGTAATTGATTGCTTACCTTACTTGAGGTCTAGATGTCACGATGTACCAGAGAGTGTCCAGAGATCGCATGTGGATCAGGTTTCATGGCCTTTCACGCGAAAACAAAACTCCACCCACCCCTCCCTCGATACGTGCAGTAGACTTCACTCTGCAGGAGACTAGCTATTCCATTTGACATGACAAGATAAACCAATTGATGGTTGGCTATTCCAGATATCACGCTGCCCCAATCGATGGTTAGCTATTCCATTTGACATCGATATCTAGACCAATCGATGGTTAGCTATTCCATTTGACATCGATAGCTACACCAATAGGTAGTTGGCTATTCCATTTGTCATCGATAGTTAGACCAATCGATAGTTGGCTATTCCATTTCACATCGATAGCTAGACCAATTGATGGTTAGCTATTCCATTTGACATTGATAGCTAGACCAATCAACCAAGATGTATTTTTGGTGGTGTTGGCCGCCCATACTGCTAGCATGACTTCTGGCCAACAATCTCTTTTTTTACAAATATCAATATCACTAGCTAGTAAGCACTATGCAAAGGTATTCTACTGCAAGCACCTAACACCAAGCTCATCTAGTAGTGATCATGCTAGCATGACTTCTGACCAACAATCTCTTTTTTTACAATATCAATATCACTAGCTAGTAAGCACTAGGCAAAGGTATTCTACTGCAAGCACCTAATGCCAAGCTCATCTACTAGTGATCATGCTAGCATGACTTCTGGCCAACAATCTCTTTTTTTACAATATCAATATCACTAGCTTGTAAGCACTATGCAAAGGTATTCTACAATATTCCTGCCCTTGCCTTCCCTAAGGTAGGTATAGGTAAGTATTCCACTGACTTTGTCAGTGTGACAGGTGCACGGTGGGTTGTGACAGGGTTGCCATGGTTACTGCTATTTATGTGCCTGACAACTCTCATTCCACCGAACAAGCACCTAAGTCCAAGCTCATCCACTAGTGATGAGTTTAAGTATTGGGATATGATATGCTACTGATAAATGGATGGATTGAGAGTTCCCCATTCCCCCTACAACAGAATTGAATATCACTGATAACATGGATTTTGAGCATGGGTAATAATAGTCAGCTCAGTTTTGATTGAATAATCATTTGGTATGTTTTGAATAACATTGTTAGTGGGTTTAATCCCTAATACACAAATGGAGCTGGGTTATGGATGCCTGCTTTAGTATTGAGGTTGAAGTGAAAGGTAAAAGTTAACAGTAAGTAATTAATCAAAGTATTAAGACACAGGTGATGATTACAGGGGGAAAATCATAACAACAGTCCTAAGAAGGATGATAGACAGAATGACTACCGGTATGCATACACTATTTCAAAAAGGGTTGTCAGAGATCTGAATCCAAGACCAAGAGGAATTGAGGGAACAAACTGTGAATTTATTTTTGAATTAAAAAATTAAGTTTAATTTCTAAATCATGCACCTATCAAGGAAGAGGGGAGTGCAGGTGAGGGGTTGAAATTAATCGAGAGCTATAGATTTTTCCCAACCTTCCAAGGGTAGGGAAACGAAACACAGATCAAATCAACACAACCCCCCACCCAGAGGAGGATACTTACCTGTTTAAGTCAATGCTGACCACTGATCACTAAAAGTACATGTAATTCAAGCTCACTTGGAAGCCACAAATTCAACTGGAGTTCAGTCCCTTCATGGCCTGATCAAATGTCTTGTCCCTCAGGACCCACAAAGATGATCAAATGCACTTCGCTCCCAGCCCCCTACCAACACCCTCCCCTACTGCCTCCCAGGGGATTAACCTTGATAGGTGTACACGTATAAGTTTTATCTTGTTTTCAATAAGTAAATTGCTAAATACACCACTGCCTTTGAGCGATTACCTGGGTGTGCTAGAGAATTGTCTGGCTCACATTTCAGTTTCCAGGATTTTGCAAATCCAACTAGAAAAGAATTGATTCATTAATGATTTAAAAATTCATTTCAGCAGTCTGAGGCCCAGTTCAAACATCAAACCAACGAGCTGAACCTAATGACACCAAAGAAGACTGCCTTATTATCCATTGTTTTCAATATGTTTGGCTCATGTGAAGTTTGATGTTTGAACTGGGCCTTATTCAACAATAAACATGTACGTTATTAATTGTTTGAAGAAGACCAAAGGATGAGCAAATGAGCAAAGTCCAACAGAGTTTTGAAAAGGAAGTTGCATTTCTAAAGCCTAAAGCTTTGAAAGCGGAATCATGAGTTTTTTTCACTGTGACATTATTATAATAAGAAACTCGCTGTCCCTTTGTCCAAGTTGAAGGGGTGATTGGCAGTCGGTTTTGAAAACCCCTAAATTAAGAGAGTTTTTAAAGCCATGTTGATTTCAACCCCTAAAAGGTATGACTATATATGACATGTTTGTCAAAAGAGAAGAATTACTTTGTTAAGCTGATGAAAAACTGGTTGCACTGATATTGTTTACGGTAGTCAGTAACTGAAAACATCTTTCTAGTCTGTTCTTTAAATAGAATTAATAACAATTGGCCTTAAAGGGTATGAAGTCATTTTACGTAACTGACTTTTGAGTCAGAACCCCTAAAAGGTTGGACAAAGGGAGTACCCCCCCCATCCAGGGTCACTGTATGCTTGTGAATTCTACAACTTGGACATATATTCCTTAATTCTTAAATTTAGATTGCTTGTAGCAAAGTTTGCTGGTAAACAAAAGGGTAAATGAAAGCTTTTAGGCTTTTTTCAGCGACAATGTTAATTGAACTAGCTATAAGCTTTATAACAGACCGAAATTTTCCTTTTGATACATCTTAAGCCTGGTCCTCACTAGCGACATAAGCATAAGCATAAGCAACATACGAAGACTCAGTATTGCATTGGTTACCAAGGTGTGAAAAAACACAATGAGCAGTACTTCCCAGTCATTTTGAAAAACTAAATTCCCTGACTATTCCCTGACTTTTTCCGAACTAAATAACAATTTCACTGACCATTTTGCACAAAAAAAAAACAAACAAACAAAAACAATTTATATGATGTTTTGTCCACAACAAATTTTTATATCTACAATGACAATCACATGATAATTTTTTCAAGATGTCAATGGTTTATAATGCTTTTTCTATACAAACGTAAGGATTTTTCAAGGCATTTCATGTTTTAATACCTTTATCCTTTAAAAATGCAACTACATTGACCATTTGAAAGCTATTATGGGATACATATGTAGCTGACTAAAATTCCCTGACTTTTCCCTGACTTTAGGTGAAAATCTGAATTTCCGACTAATTAAAAAATTCCCTGACTTTTCCCTGACCCCTGGGAACCCTGAGTACACTACTGAGTCTGCGTATGTTGCTTATGCTTATGTTGCTAGAGTGGTTTTCATTAAGGTGCCTCAACTCAATTTCCGAGTGCCTCGACCGTTCAACTTTAAACAGCCATTATTTCTTTATCCTAACTCCGATTGCCAAGTAATTTTGCCTACATCCTAGACAAGGGTTGAACTTTATTTTCAGGTACTTTTGATTGAAATCGGTGTTACCATAGTAACAAAACGATGGCATCATATAACCCTAACCCATTTTACCTTGTAGCACATATATAATGCTATAAGACTGCAAAATTTGAAAAGATTCTAAAAGAGCATTTTCGAAATATCTTTGGTTAATATTTCCTTCAATGCTTTTTTCAAAAATCGTTTGCTTACGAATAATCCACATAAAAAAACGTTTTCTACTAAAAATTGATGAATGTTTTTAGCATACATTATAGCTCTGATGTAGCTATAATTCCTGCCAAAGTAAGAATTCATTTGGTTCATTTGATCTTTGTTAGTGTGGAAGTAAACATTAGCCTAAATATGCTCACTTTTACAGAGAAAGTTAAATCGCTCTTTAGGACTCTATAATTAGACAACTGGTCGGTGGATTTCTTTTAAAATCCTTTCACTTAACGTTCAATATATGATTTACTTTTCCTGTAATTTTCAAGTCCGTTGAATCCCTATAAGGCAGTCAAAGTGAAAGAATTTGAATGTAACTATTTCGTTTATGCACGCGAGAGTCAAAACTGTTTGGCTGTTTGTAATGTTTGTTGTGACACTACATATTTCTGTGCTCTACGGTGGCCCATAAAGGTCACTCACGGCAGAAACCAACAAACACACTACAATACAAATTGAGTTCACGGCAGGAGGAAACCAAGTCATGGAAAAACAAAACAACTTCACAGCAAAACAAAAGACCAAAAGCCACGGTGGAAGTAGGAAGAGACGCATGCACATTTTTCCGAAGAATGTGGAAATCACAGGTGCTAACACCCTAATAACAGCTGTGGGGGAGACTGTCCTTCACTCAACCTTTGCTGTCGAGCACGACCATATGTGGTACTATAATGCCTATTAAACATAGAGCATGCCAAATAGAGTGATATCCAACTGATGAGTGTGACCCATCCAAAAGTTGGGATATCCTGGTGTTTACAACATTCATGTTGTATTCCACATTTCGTCTCGAAAGATTTCACTCTCTAAGACATCTTTTTAGCGTGCTTAAACTCATTTCTATGTCATAACACTTAGAGAGCATTTCTACCATCTCTCCATAACTATAGCCCTGATAAAACAAATATTTAATAATGTCACTTTGCCAAACTTTGGTTTCCGCCATTTTTATGAGCAAAGATCTGCACACTGTGTTATGGGTAAAACAAATGTTTACTTCTGCCGTGGAAATTTTACTTCGACTGCGGCTTTTGGTCTTTTGTTTTGCCTTGAAGTTGTTTTGTATTGCTGTGACTTGGTTTCCTCCTGCTGTGAACTCAATTTGTATTACTGTGTGTTTGTTGGTTTCCACCCTGAGTTCTTGTTTTGCTGTGACCCTTATGGGCCACCGTAGTGCTCACACTTTTCTTTTGCTTTGAAGGCTTTATAGGGATTCAATGGACTTAATTGAGGTCTAATGAAAATTAAAGTGTAATAAAGTTTAAAAAGTGTATTATGCTAAAGCGTGTTTCACAGATTAATGAAAAGCACTCTAGTAATTCTCTAGTAAGGACCAGGCTTTAGATAATGCACTAGTCAATTGAAACCCCCAAGCTATGGGACCCGGGGCAGATAGGGGACTTTGACTTAACCACTGATCAAAAACAGTCAAATTCCAGTATCCTGGGACAGATATTTCAATCAAATGCCCCTACCCATGAGAAAAGAAGAGCCAAATGATAACAAAGGTTTATTTTTACATGTACCATAATTTTATCCTTGTGTTTTATCTCTTGTTCTATATCTGTCCACTCTTTCCATTCTTCATTGTATTTTTGAAGGATTATGTCTTCTTTTTTCCCCTCAAGACAAAATGCTTGTTTTACCTTATCGGCGATGCTTTCATTGGCATTAAACGTTATTGACTTTTTACTTTCATGATGTTGAAATAACACCTATCATAACAAGACAGGAAATGGCCATTACATGTACTTGCTTTGTCTCGCACAAAAACATCAATTATTTGGAAATGAGTTGCAAATTTTCCTCAGATAAATAGAATAACAATCATGTTTTTGCATTGCTTATTAATTAAAGCAGATGAAAATGCCAAAAGCAATAATTTGTGTTTAAAAC
Organism: Stichodactyla helianthus; assembly: GCA_015163945.2. Taxonomy (NCBI): domain Eukaryota; kingdom Metazoa; phylum Cnidaria; class Anthozoa; order Actiniaria; family Stichodactylidae; genus Stichodactyla; species Stichodactyla helianthus. The sequence goes on along the minus strand of WUAP02209435.1, from coordinate 11,589 downwards.
TAAGTGATTAAACACAACTTACCGTTTTCGCACGATCCGCCATTTTGAATCCACGTGGAGAAACCACAGGAATCCCGCATCCTAGTTCCATGCCCCAGGTGGCGCGTACATCAAGGAGAGAATTAATTTTAGTAAAATGCACCACCCCATCTGGACTGATTATCAATCAAAGTTGCTTCAATCCCCCACTTATCCCCCTATCAACCCCGGGTCCCATAGGGTGGGGGTTTCAATTGACTAGTGCAAAAACTCGAACTAGTTCTTACCTTTTGGATCATTTCACATCATTATGAAGTTCGTTTTGTCCAAGTATTAGAGGTACATTACACTGTTTGGGCTCTGAGTAAAAGCCTTTAAAGTATACGCAGTCCAAGCAAATGAAACGTTTGACAAAAACTGATAAACAAGGGACTTCCTCTGTAGGGACTTTCTCCTCGATCTTGATGATCTAATTCTTTGTCAAACAATAGCTAAACTTCGGAACCAATTAGCACTCAAGAATAGAAATATCGCTATGACTTCGCATTACCGAGTAGTACCCGATAGGACACGAAGGACAACCGAAGTTAGAGAAGAGGTGAATATTATCAGTCTCATAATCGTATGCATAAACAACTCAAGCCTCATAATGATGAAATAATACAGTACGTCGTCATTGATTTATCTCATCATTATGAGGCTTGAGTTGTTTATGCATACGATTATGAGACTTTTGGAATTGGTCTATAGATGGAGTATTTTCTTTTTATCGATGGAAAGAAAAATACTCAAACCATATGCTAAGTATTTTTTTGGGAGGGGGGGGGGGGTTAAAATGGCTTCTAAATAAGTAGAGTGGTTTTCATTTACCTGTGAAACAAAGTGTACTAATTAGAGTGTAATAGTCAGATAGACACAATGAAAAACAAAAGAACCAAAGTGTAATAAAGCGTAATACGCTAAAGTGTATTTCAAGGGTTAATGAAAACCACTCTAATAAATATCACATAAAGTTACTCTGATCTTTTCTTCACCATGCCTACTTAGTGACCTCTCCTAACCAGCCTACCACAGGCCCCAAAACTTTTAAATCAAATACTCCTGACCCATTGGTACGTTTGCTATCAAATACACACCCCTTGCCCCAATACCTCCCCCCCCCCCCCCACGGGACTCACAATGACAGGTGCATAAACATCCAAAGTAGGTATGAAAATATTACAAAGTAAATAAGCAACCAAACAAGGAGAAGCGTCCTAGAGTCCTGTAAGCTAATAGGCAATGCATAATAAAATTTGTTTATTTTAATGTTCAAGTGGGTTTTGATTGACACTACCAACCCTCCCCCCTCCAAGCACACTAGGCGACCTTGCTCAGTAAACTTGATTTATTCCGGCAGGTTTCAAGCTAACCTTTTTAATGAATATAAGATATTTTTCTCGTAACGTATATGGCTATTGCAAATATCAGTAAATGTAGGTGACATCACCTATAGTGAATAAACTATTTTTATCTCATCTTGCAATTCCTGCAATCTAATTGGCTAAACCACTAGCTTGCTGAGGTTCTCCCTCACGCAAAGGTGAAGCACATTCACTTTTGTAAGATATAACGCAGGTTTTGATTGAATTTTTATACATTTGTGGTAAAAAACACAAGCTTGATCAACGTTGCCTTGGCAACGATAAACAAATATCGTCGAAATTGGTTTTTGTCAAACATCTACAAAACAAGATTTTTTGATTTTTTTTGTTCAAAGTCAAGAACGATACTCAGGACAAGGGAAATACCAACAAACTACTACATAAAGAACCTTTTCTTATACTGCAGGCTGTGGTCAGCGTATCTAGCAAAAATTTTTCCTCACTCTGAGAGATATTTTGAAACTAATTTTAACATAAACGTTACGGGGAAAATGTATCAAAACATTCATAGAAAGAAAAAGAAAAAATTATATCTTAACACAAAGCCAAGAGTATAAGCAAAGGTTCTTGATGTAGTGTTTTGTAGGTATGTCCATTGTCCTGAGTATCGTTTACGCCATCTTGACATAAGAAAACTATTAAAGCCTCAGAATATTTCAGCGACGGATCCAGGATTTTACAAAGGGGGTTCCGTTTCTTAAACTTCCCAACTGTGTATAGCCTATTGTCTAGTCTTTGTTTGACGATATTTCTATTATCTAAAAAAAATAAAACCCTCAAGGGGGGTTCCATGGAACCCTCTCTGGATCCGCCACTGTATTTATGCGATTTACTCGAAATCAAACAGATTGATTTTGTTGAAAATAGTAGAAATTGCTTTGCCTTAGTTTGCAGTTAATGATGTCGTTTACCACTTGTCTAGAGCTGCTCTTGCTTTGTATGTAGATATTTGACAAAAACCAATTTCGATGCTTTTTGTTTATCGTTGCCAAGGTAAGGTTGATCAAGCTGAAATTGACATCATTCGAAACTTTCATCTTAGTTCTAAAGCTGGTCCAAAAATCAAATCCATAGGTGCAGATTAAGGCTTTCTATAAGCCGGATGAAAATAATAGGTATGGTCCAAAAAAACACTATATGGAGTCACCTTAAGTATCTAAAAAATCTCATTTTCTTCGCTTCTGACACTGTCATCCCGTATAAGTAACTTTGTAGTAACTTCTGATGTCACTCGTAGAGTCAAGCCTATTTCTTCTTCTACTCTCCACGGCTCCTCGTTGCGTTCTAGTAATGGTGGCAATAACCGGGCTTCTTCGCACTCGGCTATCTGTTCTTGATCTTCCAAGTCAATCGTCTGTCGCGTCTAAAGATCTGTTAAGTTTATATTTGCCAGCCTGGCGTACATTCCTTTCTATAGAAGCTTTGTAAGATGATCTTATAGACTTCTTATGACATAACCAAATATTGAAAAATAATCATTTAGAAGTCAAATTCTTTTTTTATTATTCATTAAAACTTAAGCGTGACGTCATCACCCATGAGAAAAAATGGTGCCCAATATTTGGGTTTCTTATATTTTGTACTGGTCCTCATTTTGTTCATAGCTTGTTGCAAACTTGTACTGGCGCTTTTTCCATCTCTTAAATTTCGATAGAATCTTGTCATCAACTCTAGAGTAGCATCATCATCGATGGCCCATAAAGACGCTACCACTGCGCGTGCTCCTGACGCTAGAAAGGCTCGACACATCCCAACTACTCCTTCAGCTCTGATTTCACCTCGTCCACTGTGACAGCAGCTTAACACAACTAACTGTGCACGTACTTGAGCCTGCTGTACGTCAGCCATGGTCAGCATGTAATCTTCTTCATCTGGGATCTTTGAGGCTCTTATCTCAGGAGAAGGAGCAAGTGCTATCGTGCCTTTGGTTAGACTGCCATGTGCAGCGATGTGAACGATGGACACTCCTTGTTGTAGTTTCTCTATGACAGCAGCTTTAGTGGCCTCTGGTCCTGTTAATGGCTTTACCCCAAGATTATGAGCTATGACGATTGCCTCTGCGTGTGCACTTTCCAATCCACTTATATCTCGTTCCACTCCGTTCAACATAACCCTGCCAACAAAAGGATCTCCAATCACCAATGCGCCTGACTTGCAATGATAATCCACCGGACAATCATTTAGCAGTTTCAGTGTTGCAATCGAAGGAGCCAGCCTAATGCGTTTTGTTTCTGATAAATACCGTCCCGTGTCTGGGTCCTGTAGGGCAGCAAATGGTACTCTGTGCAAGGGACCACTGGCAATGATAACGATCTCATCTTCCGTAAGACAGCATTTTGCATCTTCAATCAACATACGATAAAGAAATACTAGGGCATTCGCATCACCTTCATTGTCATACTTTAATGTTCCTTTATTAGAATCAGGGTCATTAAAGACACGCTCAAGTATTTTGTTCATTATCTCTTGTGGTCTGGGAACTTGTTCATCAATATCATCAAGATTGTGAGTGCTGTCAACAAAGACCTCCATGTCCAAAGACCTGTCTTCACAGTTAACTAAATGGCGCATTTGCAATTCGTCAAAGGCTTTATCAATGACAACATCAGCATCATCACAAATCTTAGATAAGAAGTATACTCTCTTGCCACTTTCGTTGATAACAAATGTTAACATGTATTTAGTATACTCATGAACAGAATAAAAAAGAATTGAAAACGTCTTGTTTGAGATAAAATTGTCCAAACCAATACATTCCTGTGTGCGTTCAGTGCAAGTAACATCTTGAATCCAACCAAAAGCTGTGGCCATAAGATCATTCAGCGCGCGTGCGCGGCAACCATCTAACACTGAAATGGCTTCCCTGAATCGACGAGTTTTGACAAGTAACATTGAAAGAAACTTGCTACACTGCTCAAAATGTGAATCAACAATTGAAATCTTCAAGTCCCCCAGACCATGTAGAGAAGCAAAAATGATTTCAAAGCAATTTAGTGATTCTCTCAGATGCTTTTCGGCCAGATTCAAATCCGTTTTGCCGACTTCTAATAGTGCAATGTGGAAAAGTAATACGGACTGATACATTTTACTGCCACTGTCTTTTGCATACGTCAAGCCCTGTCTATATTGTCGTAAAGCATTTTCATTTTGATTTATTGCTAAATACGAAGCTCCAAGTTCTAAGTGGCAATATTGTTTAACATAACTGCTTGACTCTAACTGGCTTAACTGTTCCAGGTATTCAATGGCTTGTTGGAATTGATCTTTGAAACGATAGTATCTATAAAGCCTAATAAGTGAAAAAATTTCTTTGCGTTTATCGTTGGTATTGGTTGCAACTTCAAGATCTTTTACGAGATCTTCTTCTGTAATATTCTTGAAATTATTTATTGGAAGTTCACAGCAGGAAACAGCCTGTTCACGCATGCCAACTATGCCATAGAAGTTATGAAGACAGCTCTTGAAGCGTTCTTCTGCTTTGTCGTCTTTCATTTCTTTAGCAATATTCATTCCTTCAGTGATGTGCATCAAACAACTGCTTAACTGACATGAAACTACAAATATATCCGCAAGAAATGCGTGAGCTTTCATCTCATTTTCTTTGTCTCCAACTTCTTTAGCAACTTCAAGCCACCTCTTTCCACAACCACTAGCATCAACGCACTGATTTAGTGACTCATATGCGTTACCCAGTAAACGGCATCCATCCATTTCAGTGTTTTTATCTCTAGTCTCGTTTGCCATGTCAAGGCATCGTCTACCGTACAGAATAGCATCATCGTAATGTTCCAGTAAATGACACATATTCCCCAATGACAAATAGCTTATCATCTCATAGTGTTTGTCTCCGGTATCTTTTGCGATGTCAAGGCATTTCTTACCATAAAGTATACCATTTTCGTACTGTTTCATTAAACCATTTGTTTCAACAAGACCAAGAAAGGCCTGCATTTCGTTCTGTTTGTTCCCAGACTCCTGTGCGAGGTCAAGGATTTTCTTACCACAAAGAATAGCATCTTCGTACTGTTGTAATGAGCGGTAGGCTTTTAATGATATGAAATAAGCTGCATCCTCAACTGCAATTAAATTTTTATTCCTTCTCTTGTCAGATTTCCTCTCCTATACAGAAAAACGAAATTGCATTACACAAACATTCAACAAGCTGAAGGCGTCGAAGAAGGAGCGGGTAATGCTGCACGCTTAGTACGATTCGACAAGTAAGAGGTTTCGGTATTTCGTGAAGAAATGATTCCCTGAATTTGAGTAAGAGAATTTCACTAAGAATGCATCCTGAATTCAAGTGCTTACCTTTCCACATTTTCCTCTAGTTTCTTTCAGCAAGTCTGTGCACTTCTTGCTGTATGTTATAGCATCGTGGTATTGGTGCATGGAATAAAAAGTCTCTCCTAAACAGAAGTAAGCCTTTATTTCGATTTCCTTGTCACTCGTCACATTTGCCAAGTCGATGCACTTCTTGCTATAGAAAATAGAATTATCGTATTGCTTCATCACCAGCGTGATGCTTGCCAAGTTCAAGTAGGTTTCCACTTCAATCTTTTTATTGAAAGTATCTTGGGTAATTTTAAGGCATTTTTCATAATAAACAGCAGCAGCATCGTAGATTTTAAGTGAAGTCATCACCTTCCCCAATGTTTGATATGCTAGCATGTCGGCATAACGTTTTTGGTGGCTTTCAGATGGAATATCAATGCTCTTCTTGCAACAAGAAACAGCATCATCATACTGTCCTAGCATGCTATATGAACGTCCAAGTATGCTATATGCATATGCTTTATATGAAGCTTTATCAGAAGCGAACAGGGTACTGAGTTGCGCTGAAGTGACATCATCAGAACTCACCTTTCCATCCATCTCTTTGTCCAGGTCAATGAACATTTTGCCGTAAACAATAGCATTCTCGTACTGATTGAGACTCAAATATGCTCCCGCAAGGGACAAACAGACAATCCTTTCTGCATGTTTGTCACCACATTTCTTTGCAACACCTAGACACCTCGTCAAATAAAAGATAGCTTCGTTGAATTGGCTGAGCTCCAGATAAGCAGTTCCCATTAACGACAATATTTCTACTTCATTCCGTTCACTATCGATGGACTTAGCAGTATTTAGACACTTTTTCCCATAGCAAATTACAACACTAAAACGGCGAATTTGGCTGTATCCTACCATAAGAAGTAAATACCCTTTTATCTGTGCTTCACTGTCATCTAGTTCTTTAGCAATATCAAGCATCTTCGTACCATACTCAATGGAGTCATCGTAATAGCCCAACGACAGATATGCTTCTCCGATAAAACTGTATGCGTTCATCTCTTGGTCTCTGCTACCAATTTTCTTTGCTATTCCTATCCATTTCTTGGCAAATACAATAGCCTCATTGTACTCTTTTACAGTTTTCAACGTTTTGGACAGACTCGTATATAGAGCTAGCACATTTACGTCATCGCCGTAGGTCTCCACCACTGGCAGAATTTCTTTTAAATACGGTAGAGAATCGGCGACTTTCATCATCTCATTGCTAAGAATAACCAACTTAAAGCTTGACAATACCATGGTAAGTACATCACTGTAATACTCTGCCAGCTTTAGACACTCTTTGCACAAGGAAATCAGTTCTTCAAAGGTCAGGTCAAGGTCCAAGTAAAACGCAGACGCACAGCAAAACTTAACAAACATAATGTTCTTCACCTTATTAACCATGTTTTCCGTGTTGAAATTGAATTTTATCTTAATATCCATGGCCATGTTTTATGTTACAATTCGTCGGCAAATAATAGTTATATCGGCTTTAACAAACAGTTTTAAAACCATTAGTACTGGAAGAAGTTCCAGCAACGTCCAATATAAACTTTGGCACTGACTATTTACACACAAGCATTGAATTTAATGTCTGGTCTGTTCTGTTTCTTTCATACGTTGTATCTTATTAATAAGTATATCCCGATTCGGTCGTTTTATAATTGTCCCTCTTTATCGGTAAACCTGTAATTGCCCATCTAAACATTTCCTGTTCTGCAACTCGAAATTTTCCTGTCATTAATGTATCAGAAACTGTTTGAAAGCGTTCACAATGACTTTGATACCACGGATTCACATTCTGTTTACTTGGAAATGATGCTATGGGAAGTCACATTTTCTTTTCATAATTCTTACATCAATGGGTTCATGACAAGTATTCTTGGTACATTATTCTCATCAAAACCTTACAACTTTTCTTTAAATCTTGTATTTATACCATCAGGGGAGATTTCATGAGCATTGAAAAGAAAGATGTCATTCATATTTCAATTTCAAATTTCTGTTTCCAGATTTGTTGCAGTTTCGAGTGTAAGGCCTTTGTAAGGCATTATTAGGGATTAAATCAGTCATCGTCTAAGAGAAAATTCTGCTTTGCTGTTTTTAAATGATGCTGTTAATTATATCATTATTATTTGAGCGTGACGTCATCGCCGATGAGAAAAAAAGGTGCCCAGTACTTTGGTTCACTGTATCTTGGGACTTGTCTCATATAGTTCATTGTCAGATGTAGACTTGTACTTGCGCTCTTCCTTTCCTTCAAATATTTGTAAAATTTTTTCATGAACTTACGAGTAGCTTTGTCATTGATAGCCCACAGAGACGCTACCACTGCGCGTGCTCCTGACGCTAGAAAGGCTCGACACATCCCAACTACTCCTTCAGCTCTGATTTCACCTCGTCCACTGTGACAGCAGCTTAACACAACTAACTGTGCACGTACTTGAGCCTGCTGTACGTCAGCCATGGTCAGCATGTAATCTTCTTCATCTGGGATCTTTGTAGCTCTTATCTCAGGAGAAGGAGCAAGTAGGATGGCAGCTTTCTCCAGGTTACCGTGAGCAGCGATGTGAACGATGGACACTCCTTGTTGTAGTTTCTCTAGGACAGCAGCTTTAGTAGCTTCTTCTCCCAACAATGAAGAATCCCTGCTGAGTATAAGAGCAATGTCTGCTGCCTCTTCTTGCGCACCTTTTAAGGAATTAAACTCCCTTTCTTCTCCGTTCATCATTACTTTACCAACCAAGGGATCACCGATAATTAGTGCCCCTGACTGATGATGTTGATTCATGGCATAGTTTTGAAGAAGTTTTAATGTTGCAATCGAAGGAGCCAGCCTAATGCGTTTATTTTCTGACAAATACCGTCCCGTATCTGGGTCCCGTAGGGCAGCAAATGGTATTTTACATAAAGAGCCGTCAGGAATGATGATAATTTCGTCTTGTTTAATCAACGACTCTCCTTCACCAATAATCAAACAGTACAGAAGTTCAGAGGCAGTACCTTGACTGCATCTTCCATTATAATCATACATCCAAATTTCCCTTTTATACACTTTAAAGTTTCTCTTTTTCAGCTTCAATAACAATTCACGCTCTTCATCATGTTCCTGTTCGTTTTGTTGCTGTTGGGCATCCTGTTCATTATCTAATATTATTTCCTCAAACATTTTATCAATCATTTGGTGATATCTAATCTCGTCAAGTACTTGCTGGCACGAAGGTTCGAAGTAATTTGCCGCAACAAGAAACGCAAGTGCATTCCCAAAACCGCATATAGAGTAATAAAGGATGGCAAACTTGTTACTTGACACTAGTGATTCAATATCACTATATACCATTTCATCTTTGTCGCTCGATTCTGTTCCTTTTTTCATTCCATAGTTATCCACCAGGTGGTCTTTGAGTGCCCGTGCACGACATCTATCTAATACTAATAGCGCTTCTTTCTGTCGATTTGTTTGGAGGTACACCAAGGACAAGAACCTAAAACAACCATAGTACGTATCGACAATTGATATCTTGAAGTCGCTGTTGCTGCCAAGAGATTCATACCACGTTTCAAAACACTGTATGGCATTATTAAGGTAGTCTTCGGCCAACTTCAAGTCATTATTCAAAGCGTATAGCACAGAAATACACGAAAAGAAATCAAATTGAATCTTTTTGTCTCTACATTCTTTGGCTTCTCGAAGCCCAGCTTCACAATATTGCAAACCTTCTTTGTACTGTTTCATTTTTCTGTACAATTCTCCTATGACTGTATAGCAAAATAATTGTGTCTGGGTACAGGTTGGCTGGAGTGCCTTTATTTCTTTAACGCATTCGATGGCTTTTTTGTACTGATGTTTTGATTCGTAGTAGTTATAAAGTCGGATGAGAACCAGCACCCGTTCATTTCCATCGTCTGCCTTCCTTGCTTTTTCTAATGCTTTTAGTTCGTCCTCTAGACATTTTGGTACCTTAAAGATTACTTTGTTGCCAGGTGAATAGGTAGAGGCCTTTTCGTGCATTCCAATGAGAGCATAGACATGGAATAGCAACGGTTTGAATTCCTCTATCGCAGTGTAATTTTTCATTTCTTCAGCAATACTCATTCCCTTAGTCGTGTGTACGAAACCGGTACCAATCTGATCAAGTCGGTAATACGTACTCGCAAGAAGAAAGTGTGCTTCCGTTTCAGCTTCTCTGTGACCAGTGTTCTTCGCGATTTCAAGGTACTTATTACCACAGCGTATAGCTTCATCATACTTGTTCAGATTTAAATATGACCACCCTAGAACAACCAGTGCAACCATCTCAGTGTCTGTGTCTTCAGTCCCTTGTATCATTTCAATGCACTTATTGCCGTAAACGATAGCTTCATCATACTGATTTGTGTACATGTAAGCCTTTGCAAGTCTTAAGTGCGTCTCGATCTCTTTGGAGCCACTTAACTGGTGCATGCATTTTTTACAAAACTTTATGACTTCGCTCCACTGGCTCAGTAAATCGTACAAGTTTGCAATGGCATAATAGGAAATTGTCTTGGCATCTTCTTTGTGAATTTCAGTTGCGATTTTAGCACACTTTTTGAAGGAAACGATGGCATCTTGGTGCATTTTTAAAAAGGCTTCAGCGTTTCCTAGATTATAATATGTCTTCACCGCTGCTTCTGCAAGTCTGGTACTGTGATAACTCCCTTTCTTTGCTCCAGTGGAGTTTTGATTGTGCACTCTGATATCATCAATGGTAGTATTCATTTCCGTTGCTTCCTTGGAATTTATTTCCTGTATAACACTGATGCACTCTTTAGCATGGGAAAGAACTTTATCATATTGATCCGTTTCTTTATACACTTCAATAAGACCTAAGAGAGCATGCATCACACTATACTTGTTGCCTCTTTGTCTTGCAATTGTGATGCTCTTCTTGCAACATGAAATAGCTTCTTGGAACTGATTCAAGCGAGAGTAAGTCATCCCTAGTGCAAAGTAAGCGTTTGCCCCATCGTACTTAAGCTCAGACTGCTCATGTATCTCAATATACTTTAGTAGACAGGAAAGAGCATCACTGTAGCGCCCAGATGAAAAATTAATTGTACTTAGAAAATAGCAGGCGTTCGCTTCACTTATATTGTCTCCAAGGGATTTTGCTATGTCAACAGCTTTATTGCCATAAGCAATGGCATTATCATAGTGATTCAGTACATAGGATGCTTCGCGTAATAAACAGTACACTTTCATCTCGCCGTGCTTTTCGTTACTTTTCATTGCAACGTCAAGACAATTCTTTCCCATCTCTAGACACTCTTCACAAAGACAGGTTCGCTGTTTTTCAGTAAGTCCAATATTTAAATTCTTTGCTGACGAAATGCAAAACCACGTAAACAGAATATTCTTCATGTTTCCTTCGCTATTGGTGTTATCTATGTTACCTGTATTAGAAATGCTGTTGACCGTGCTGTCTGGGTTGGCCATGTTGTTGCTGTTGACCATGTTGTCTTGGTTGGCCATGTTCCTAGTGTTGTCCATGTTGTTGCTGTTGACCGTATTGCAAGGGTTGGCCGTGTTACTAATGTTGTCCATGTTATTACTGTTGACCGTGTTGTCTAGGTTGGCCATGTTGCTAATGTTGTTGCTGTTCAGCTTGTTCTCTAGCTTGGCCATGTTTTTTAGTGTTATCCATGTTGTTCAAGGTGCTTCCAATGTCTAAACTGCTTCCGTTATTCGAATTATCCACATTTCCTCTCCGGCTTCTTCCAAATGTTACCTAAAAAAATCATGTTTAAAAATTGTCAGTTATTGATAGATGGACTGTAAAGCGGCGTTTACACGAGCAATTTTTCCTTGACAAGTATCCTTGACAATTTTCATTGCTCGTGTAGACGA
>WUAP02209324.1:0-17952 GCA_015163945.2 Stichodactyla helianthus | reverse complement strand
GGTGGGGTATTTGTGGGGGGGAAAGGGGCTTTGCATTTTGCCCTTGCGCCGCACCCCCCCCCCCCCCCCCCTTTTGCTTAGGCCTCGCTGCGCCCCTGACACACGGTGCGATTTCCCCGTTGCAAGCAGCGTTGTAGGCAACATCAAATCGTGTGTCCAAGCCTTAACAAAAGGGATGGTTCATCTGGCAACCTCTTAACCAGTTCGGTCGCAGAGAAAAATGTTCGTGAGTCCTTTAATTTGATTAAAAACTACGCGCGAACATACTGGCAGGAAGCCAAGTCAGTCATATTCAAATTTTATTCCATGTTTATCATCCATTCAATTCTGACGAAATAAACCGCCATTATCACCACGAATGTGCTCCTTTCGACTAATTCCGGTTACATTTTGAAATGAAGAGGTTTAGATAATGCTTTTTGTTATCACTTGAAATATTTCTTATGAATAAATGAACAAATGGGGTGCAGTAAACAGGACTAAACAGTTGTGTTCCTGGGTCAGCAACTGAACTTCGACGGAAAACAAACTAACCGATCAAAAACGAATATCTTTAGTAACATTGACTTTAAACGCCCTTAAATTCCATACCAAAAAAGTTACACATCAATCATTCTAGACGTTTCAATTTGTTCCATCAAGTATAAAAAGTTACTTGCATAAAAAAAATCATCAATTATGAATAGGTTTTTCGTTTGCTGGCGAAATGCAAATTACGGAGTGAGAAACTTTACGTGTCTTAACTGGTAAGATACCCATGTGTACCCGAAAAAGAGTCAACAACTGAGCTTATCAGATAAGTTTAAGTTTTGGCCAATTTAGAGGATCTGGTGGTATAGGTGGCCAACCAACTTTCCTTTAAGTCTGCCAATGGACGTGTCTCTTATTTTTTCCCATTATAAGACCCAAAAAGAGATACAAAAATTTCTCCCCAGAGGGTGAGGACGTGGGGCTCTGCACGATTCACCTCCCCCTGAGTGGAACAGAATCGAAAAGCAAGAAATATAGGCCAAGTATATAGCGGTAGTAATACAAAAACTTTAGTAATAGCCCTCATAGTTTTGGAACTGACAAGGAATTTTGACCACCAGTAGTTTTTTGGTTTTATTGTCGCGCTCTATGAATTTTCATAGTGCTGGTCATGGTTGCTTTGTTCAGTTGATTGGGTTGTTGACATAGGCTTCACTTTTATGCTTCTGTTAGTGATAGTCTAGTATCGTTCAATTAACTTGACCAAAGTTGCTTTGATCGGTGCTCAATTTTTAAGGGCTATTGAAAGAAAAAATATTTATTTTCTTTTATTTTTCTTCCTATTTCTTTTTCTTCCCTCTCTCTCGCTCGCTCTCTCGTTCTCCTTTCTCTTTTTGTTTCCTTTTACTTTTCGATTTCCAGCAACAAAGAGATGAAAAATTTAGTATTGTGTTCGGAAAAAAGCAAATTTTAACATGGCTGATGTTCATGTGACGTTTACGAACCTTTACTAAAACAAGTTCTGCTCTTTTTACGTGAACGGACACAGCTTACGCCGTGCAAAACTACGTGTAACTAAATGAGGTCAATAGTGGTTTTTTTCGCCCTTTTTTGAATGTTGCAATTGAAATTTTACAGTGCGCCGTCCACAAAGCATATTTCGAGAACATGAGACGTGACTCCTCAAGCCTCGAACCACGCTGTGATAATAGAATCCTACTCAACCGTGTCCTCGATTAGGTCTTTACATGCTCCCTGCCAATCACAGGACGTTTTTATGTGCTAATTAACACGTGATCTAAACCTGTCAATCATACCGACATCCGGGAATTCTAATTGTGCGCAGGCAAGTTTCATGGAGGGAAAGCAATGAAACGAGAAATGTTTTGGCCACTTTCGGCCTTAGTTTTGGCCTTTTCACTTTCAGGTGAGTGGTACTTAATTGCTGATACTCTTAAAGGTCCAGTGTGTCAACCTGAAGCGTCGTCTTTGGGTTTTGTGCTGGTTTTTACGAGGCGCAGTTGCGATATTTAGTCACTGACTTTACACTATTGAAATACACTTACTTGATGGTTCGTTGAGGTTTCGTAAATAAGAAATTTAGCCGGTTGATATGTTGATGTTTCTAATATTTGTTTGTAATGTTCAGTGCTGAATGCAGAGCGTTTAGAGTTCTTTGTAGGCATTTCACAATGTCGAAACGCCGTGACATGAGGTAGAAATAACTTGAACCGACGCTGTTGTTTACATGTTTCGTACCTGATACGATCTTCGAATCCATCTTTATTTTGCCCTTCGAAATCTTAAAAATTTTATGAAATACAACTGTGCTTTCGTTGCTGATCCATTAAAGCAGTGCTTGCCTTTCCTGACCCTATTTCACCTGAAAACGGAGATGTTGAAATTCCCCAGTTAGTACTCAATGTTTAACACACCTCATTCTCGCTTCTCGGTCAGCGAGCGACTCTTGCTGGAATGATAAGTTGTATCACTTTGAAAGCGTGTAAATGGTTTTCTTCGTAAGTCCTTTGAATTCGCTGCCTCCTGCAAGCGTTTGCCTTTACTGCAATAGTTAATGGGACCAGTTAGGGCATTTCCGCAGAAAACGATCTTTATGGATTTGAGGGTCAAGCTATTTTTTTAAGCTCCGTCGAAGGCTATTGTCCATAGTTCAGTGGAAAACAGGGTGATTACAAGCATCGTATCGTGAGACTGTAATAATGGAGGCTGATCTCCTCAAGTACTCAAATCCTTCCCTCATATTGGAAATTTTCTAGTAATGTCTTCTTTTTGCAATATAACATAATCGATATAGTTATGTTTGTTTTCTCTTGGCTTTGGTAGTGTCCACAAAAAACATTTGGTCCTGTTGCGATCGACCAATGTGCAAATTACACACTCACTCAATCTACTTTTGGAATCAAACGCTCTTCTCCATTCAGCTAGCCAAATGATTCGCCATGCAATGCCTTTTGAAACTAACCTTCATTTTCTGATCTTCTTGTTTGACCTCCTTCCCAGAACTACACAATTCTCTCTAACCTCTTTATTCGAGGCTTTCCCGCTCTTCGCCACCACCAAGTAATCCTGTTTACTTTTGTGTTCATGTCAAATTGATCACTACGATCTGAAGCTGGAAATCTGTTTTTAGATCCTATGTGGAATTATTGATGTTAGCCAAAGTCGATAAAACAACACTTTGTTTGTGTGGTCTAGATCGTTCCACGTGTTAAACGAACTCTTGGCAAATACTGTCGCTTATGTGACCTTACCTTTGCTTGGACGAACAAGGGCCGTAAGCGCTACTCCGATAAAGCTGCTGTTTTTACATGAATTATTGCGTTTACCTCCCACTGAAATGAAGTATATCCACAAATTCATTCATTAATTGCGATGTTTCAGCGTGTACGTAAATTTTTACAGAAACCGAGGGCGAAAGTCGTTTCCGTCGGTCGGGTTGAACATTAAATGGTGTTGTTCTCTCGTATTTAACTTAGTCGAAGAGAAGGGTCACGTTAGTTACGACCCTTGTGGTTGTAGTACCGTTTCAGAACAAAATCACGCGAACTTTAGTTGCTCACGACAACTGAAAATCATGCTTAAGTCGATCTCGTGCTGTCGGTTTTTTATCGCTTTTTGTTCGAAGAGCGTTACCAAAACCTTGGTGATATTGATTTCACAATGGTTCCTTAATCAATGTTGTTCTGCCACATAATATTACGTTTATTTACCGCTGTGTAGTTCGACATGTATTTTTCGCAGCAGTCCTGTTATCTTAGCTTTCTAAAACAAAAGTTTTCATTAAAGGTTTGCTGTAGCGTCTCTGTGTTTGCTTCTGGTTCTTAGCTTAGCTTGAAGACTAAATATAATGCTTCTTTCATACAATTATACTTCACAACATGAAGACTAAATCCTTCTTGGGGCAAAGAGAAATTAGTTATGTATGCAGCTAGTACGTTTTGGTTGTAAACCCAAAGATTCGGAAAAGATATTAAGGTGTTTTCTGTTGTTTGTTTCATGAAACACTTCAGCTGGTATGTACCATAAGCAGTTCCCTTATTACTTTTTGTAATATTTATTTTTGATAAGAAAATACAGTAGTGTCCTCCTAATAATTGTTTCACATCAATGCTTTGTGGTGCTACTGTACAGCTGTTTGTGCTAGCTCTTCCCTGGAAATTGCATCACCAATATCCAACATTGTGTGTGCATTTTTCAGACTGAACCCCCCAAAAATAGCAGCTTTAGGAGTTTTATAATATCTTATATTAAACAGCTTCAAATTAAGCTAAAAAGGAGGAGTTTCCACCCAAGAAGTCAAGAGTACATTTGATAATGCTTATTCCATTTTATTTTGAGGAGTTAAGGATATGATACCTTTCTCCAAACACAGTGCTTTAGAATTTAAAATGCAGTTCTTTAAATTTTTTTTGTAGATTTTTTGTACATCTACTTTATAAAATTCAAAAGATGTTAAAAATTTATCTGAGTTTTGATACCTTAAGATTCAAGTAAGTGCAAAAAGTTTACACCAATCAAATATTGCAGTAGAAGAATCATGCTAGTAAATATGAAAATTGTACTCTAGTTCTAGCTGAAATGTAAGATATTTGTTTGTTCAATCATGAACAGTTGTTAAGGGCTGCAATGAAACGGCTTGGAAATCCTTATGCCTGAGGTTGTCTGCAGCCAATTGTTGTGCAAGAGTTTTTCAAAGACTCCTGCTTTTTGAAGGTTTTCTGCAAGAAACCCTTCATGCTGGCCATTTATTTACTTGTATAATATTTAACAGTTATTGGCCAAAGGCATAGTGATTATCAGTGAATATTTACCAAGATAAAGTCAAGGTAAACATTCACTGATAATCACTGAGGCTGAGATGAATAATGTTTTAAGAATAATTACACAGGTAATTGTTTGAAAAAAAAATAGACAACATTGATTTTTTTCTGAAATTTATATTTATTTTATGCTTTGAAAGCAACATGCATCAATAAATGAAGAGTGTGCAATCCTATATTCAACTGTAGCTTATTATTAAGGAATAGTCCAAAGCTCTTTACCATGCAATCAGTATGCACAATTTTCTATAATCACCTGTGTAATGATGCCAAATACTGTTATTTTTCTTTATATGTTTGCATAGAAAGCAGTGAATTTAAACTACATTGAAAGTTACCCCATACATTTATAAAATTATTTACTGGTACTAGAACTGTAGTGATTCAAGTGTTGAAGATTTGAAACATTCACCAGAATTATTCTGTACAAGAGTTTGTTAAAAAGTTTCAATTTGTTTTAGTATTAATGTTTTCAAAATTTACAAGACTTTGACCTAAGAACTAAAATAAAATTTAAAAATTAACTATTATTTCTTAATGAGTGGGAATTAGCATTCTTGTTTGGACAACTTTATGTCAGTTGTGAAGTATGATGTAAGTTCCTGTTTTGTACTTTATATATTATTCTTGATTTTAGTATTATTAGATAGTACTTCCTCAAAAACTGGAACCAATAGAACAGACGTGTGGGTCAGTATAATAATGATATTTTTAATAAGGAACTGAAGAGAATCTATTTAGTTCACATAATTTTGTAGTTTTCTACACAATACAAATAAACATATTGTAAGAAACATTATACTACTGGCTTCTAGAAATAAAACACTTCTGGGTTAATTAGTCATATCAGACAGGAAAATTTTTCACAGATGTTAAATAGAGGAATATATCAAAATGTAGCTTGCTTGTATGAAATATGTAGAATTTTAATTGACTACCGGTACTTATGTTTTGGTTTAATTTTACAATACGTGCTGTTTTTTTTACTGTAACATGAGTCAGATACATGTAATTTGATAATTCCTTGCTGGAACATATTTGGAAATGAAAACAATGTTTTAATTGTTTTTATCAAATGACAAGAAGCAATAGCAGGGGGAAATTAGTCAAGAATCATTAAGTTATATTTGTAGTATTTATTGTCATATTGAATAACAGCTAAGACAAAGAGAGGTACCAAACTGAACCAACAATTTAAAAATATTGATTAATATTTAGATATCATGTTTCATAATATAAACTAAATTATAAATTTTGATAAAAGAAAAAGAAAATGAAATTTTTAAAAATTGATTCTAGGTTTTTCGAAAAATCTGTGAATACTGAATGCTATTCTCTGTCAATTGCACATTGTTGAATTATAAAGTTGAGATAATTAGAAATATTTCCTGCAAAGTTACCATATGCATATTGGCTTGACCTAATATAGATTTCTTGAAAGCTAGTAATTTATTACATAGTCAACTCATACAACATATCACAGTTTACAATAAAGAGTGACATTACTGACATGAAAAAGCAGCTCCTGAGCCAAATTAAAATGAAAAGCATTCTTGTAAAGATTTTTCTTCATTGTTACTTTGAAGCAGAAATTATACAGAATTCTGATATCTGCAGATAAGAGTAGAGTTTATGAAAAGTGGACCTACTGTAAATATAGCCTACTGCTCATAGATTAACTTTAATCATGTGTGCTTTACATTGTACATTTTTGGTATGAATGAATGACACCTTTATTTAATCAGGGTAGCCCTTTCAGTTGTGAAACATTTCTATTAAATCAAAAATGATAAAAAATTGTGGGCAGCAGCCTCTCATGCATTTGTTAACTAAAATAAAGGGAGTCCATTGCACTGTCATTGTCAAAAGATTTACAGACTGTATGTGCTGTGTCTTTGCCGTCTTTCTAGATTTTAACTATTCACCTTGCTGCAGCAGTGCCAATATTTTAGTGTCACAGTAATCAAAAATGGGATAAATAAATAATATATAGATGATAATTGCACAATGCACAGTTAAGTTATACCTGAAGTGCTCTAACATCATCCCAACCACTTCTCCAGCTTTAGCCAATATTTACTTTACTTGAGAATTCCAGCTACTGGTAACATAATGATCAAATATGACACCTAAATACCTAAATTCAAAGACATGCTTTATAGTGAGTCCACTGATATGAATACTAAGATCTATAATGTTCAACTTTGCATACTTTCCAAATAGCATAGACTCAGTCCTGGTAACATTTAAGAATAGACCATTTTCCCTAAGTCTGGAGTTGAATTTGAGCTCATCGTTAAGCTTCTGTAAAGCACATGGTGCACACAAGCATTGTTATCCCTTGCCACATACACCTGTAGTCTGTAGCTCTTCTCAAATAAGTGTATGAAAAAGATAATAAGTCCTAAATGAGCTGTGCCAACTGAGTTTGGGTATGTAGCTCATGATTATGGAATTTGTTTTAACCAGGCCTTATAGGATTTATAGATGTTAAAATAGACAGACATCACCCTGTATCTCCTGCTAGCTTTTTTTGCCCCAGAATAATTTTGTACATGCAAGGCTCTAAATGTAGCCATGTTATGAGTCTCGTATTGCTGGTGTTGGTTTAACAAGCTAATATACCTTCTCTGAAATTACTTGATTGATAAAACAATTGTTTCAAGTCAAGGCTGTAGAAGAAAAACATTAAATGTATAAATCTATATACTGCAACCTTGAAATGAAACCTTTGTTTCATGGTCATTCAAGAGAAGGTCTCCTGTGGATGGCATATTTCAGTTTACTTTTTTCGGTCCAAAATAGGAAATCACATGTATGATATTGGTAGCCAGTTTTTTCTTTGCATGGAGTGCTTATCTGCACTGGCTAATTCATATGGTCCAAAACAATTGTTTTGCCCAAGATATTTACATTCTTCTATATTAGTGTGTAGTGTGAAAAGTTCAGGTCTGGGCCTTGGCCTGTTTCCAAAACTGATGGCAAAAATTTTTCAGATACAGGCCTCCCAGCCAGTTGATGACACAGTACATTTCAGTGAGGTCGGCAATCAATTAAGTTTTATGTACATCCTAATTTGATGAATAGTCACCAATGCACTTTCTGAAAGCATTGTTTTGTCAATAATTCATTAATTAACACAGATTGATGCCAACGAAAATGTGCTGTAAGGATTAAACTCTTAACTGAACATCTAAGTTGATGCACAAAGAGGTTCACTTACATTTAAAGCACAAAAACATGCTATAAGGATTAAGTTCTTTTAAATAAACACCTAAGTTATTCTTTGTATTGAAAAGAAGCACAAAAGAGGTTCACTTGAATGGAGGTATCACTATGCTAGACACAATCAATTAAGATGTCATAACAAAGTTAAATTTGTAAAAATCAAGTTGACAGGAAAACAACAAAGATTTCCTTGACAATTCAATCTCTGGTGCCCTTGAATTTGTGTTTGAGCATAGAGAGATTGATCGTAAAGGAAAAAGCATAATCTCATTTTGACAAGGACAGTGTACCAAGTCTTAAACATGTTCGTAATGGGTTTTTCTTTTGCTTACATCGAATTACACTGGTAACTGCCACACACAAAATAGACAAAGAAATACTTATTTTTAGAGTCTTGGTGCCTAATAGGAGATAGAAAGGCAAAAAAAACCTAGGAAAGGCTTACTAATAGATTTTAGTGCTGCAATGGTTTTGCAATCCTTGCAAATTGAGATGTGGCACTTTGTTTGTTGCTTCTTTAAAAATGTCAGGGCCCGGTTGTTTAAAGCCTGATTAGTGCTAATCCTGGGTTACACTGTAACTCTATAGGTTTTGTTAAGAGTTAACCTAGGATTAGCACTAGTCAGAATTTGAACAACTGGGCCCAGTAGACTGAGTTGGTAATTTATTGATCAATGAAAGCCAATAAGCTGTTGAGGTGGGATTAGGCTAGGCTTGGAAGTTTGTGCCTTTTTCTTGAATAATTAATGAGAAGGAAACAAAGTAAATCACAGTGATGATGGTTCGGATATGTGATCTTAATTAGCATAAAATTTGGCCTTTTTTTGCTTTGATTTTCTCCTAGAATTCATGTTTTGAGAAGCTAGATCAAACATAGGAGTGTTTCGTCCAATATCAAAACAACTTGAAGTTGGTTGAAAAAACTTAGCTGTGCTTCATTTTTTCAACCCAAGTCTCAGTGTTTGGATATTGGATGAAACATTCTTTCCCATGTTCCATCTATTACTTGAAGCATGTTGTATTCCTGCTTTGTAATACATGTTTTGTGTCATTTTTGCTCCACTGATTTTGAATTTTATTGCTGGTATTTGGTTATTACTGTTCTTTTTGTTGTTGATTGCTGCTGCCAATGTTGTTGCTAATATGTTTTTCCTGTGTTTCAGGCTGCAGTTCTAGAATATGTGAATCACTTGGAGTGCCATGCCAAAGTGAAACATGCAATAATTCCATGTCATGCCCACCTAACGAAGACCACTGTTTCTCTCTGTGGGAGAACACTACGGAGGGAGTGACTGTGATAAAGAAGGGATGCTGGCGTACCAACCCTGAAGAATGCATTAATGGTAGATTTTGTTATGGCACTCCAAGACAGAGAGGCAAGACAATAGTATTTTTCTGCTGTTGCACTGGAGATTACTGCAACACAAATTTCTCTTTGGCTCCAGTTAGTCAGTGGAGGCTTGGAACTAAAAAGCCATCTGGAAATGGTGAGAAAAATCAGAACAGCTGTGTGTAATTTCTTGCATTTTTTCATTTCAAAAATAAATAAACTTAACTACCAGGTAATTTACATTGTAGGATATTGTTTGTCAAAATGAGAACTTATTTAGCCAATACTGTTATGCCTGTAAATGATAAAACTGTTTTTGCACATAATTTCATAATTACATGACCTAGGCAACTCCAGAAGTCTGGGATATTGTATTCCTTCAATCAAAATAATTGCTAACTTGTACTGTTGAAACTTTGATTGGCAGAAGCCAAAAACCCAGACTTTTGCAGTTGCCACTCAGTGTCTGAATTGAGTAATTTTGAAAATAGGTGTAAAAATGAAAAAGTATGGTACTTTAAATACTTAAGGCTTTTATTTTTCTTCTTTTAGGCTTGCCTACGCTATCATCAATTAGCAGTAATGCACCCACAAGAAAAGAAGAGCCAGACCAAAGAAACAACCTTGAAACATTATTGTATTTTATTGTACCAATATTTGGTTCTGTGCTGCTGTTTGCTGTTTGTTTGTTCATGTACCTTCACCAAAAGCAAGCCCACTTCAGGCATGGCTTGACAGAAGAAGAGCCTCTCAATATACATCAACCTCCCTCTCCAGTCCTTAACATAAGACCAATTCAACGACTGGAGGTCATTTCTCAGAGCCAGTGTGGAATAACAGTTTGGAAGGCTAAACATTGTTTTGAAACAGTGGCAGTTAAAATATTTCCAGAGCATGAAAAAGCAGCTTGGTCAAATGAAAAAGACTTCTATACGCTCTGTAATTTAAATCATGAAAATGTACTCCGATTCATAGCAGTAGAAAAACATATTGATGGAATTTATACTGAATATTGGCTTATTACAGAGTATCATGGATATGGTTCGCTGTCAGACTATTTAAAACAACATATTTTGAGCTGGACTGAGCTCTGTCGATTAGCTAAAACAATGGCAGGGGGCCTAGCATATGTACATTCTGAGATCAAGGGTAGTGAGGCATTTTACAAACCCTGCATAGCACACCGTGATGTGAAAACCAAAAACATACTAGTTAGAAGTGATTTATCATGCTGTATTTCTGACTTTGGTCTGGCCCTGAAGTTTGATGAAAATGAAAAGCCTAGTGAAACACATGGGCAGGTAAGACAGCTGTTGTTTCAATGTCAGTTGTGGGTAATTGCAAAGAGTTGTTTGATAAGTTTACAGCTGTTTCAAAATAGATTGTCATCAAGTGACATACAGGGAATAGATATTGATAAGTCATTCCAATACCAGGGTCTGTACAAACACACCACAGAATGATATTCTGTCATTTGGTAAATATTGAGATATTAGAGGTTGTGGCAGCCAGGAAAAGCCATTTTTAGCAATTGTCATTAATGGATACAAGTTAATTTGGATATGATCAAGAGTGTCCAAAATCAGTTTGATTCTTACAGTAGTTTTTCACTATCACACAAAATCTGCTCCCATGTACACATTTTTTTTTTTTTCACATTTTTTTTTCTTATTTTGATTCTGACATCTTCCAAAATTGATTGAAGAGCCATTACTGAACTGTGTTTTTTACCATAGGTGGGCACAAAGCGTTATATGGCACCTGAAGTTTTAGAAGGAGCCATCTGCTTTACAAGAGAGGCATTCCTGCGTATAGACATGTATGCACTAGGACTTGTGCTGTGGGAGCTTGCAACAAGATGCTCTGCAGCAGATGGTAAGATAACACTTACTGTTCCACATTTCCTTTTGAACAGAGTTCTGTTTTCCCTTTCCAACAAACAGGACAGGTGACTTTGCTAGCAGGGAAGTTCTGCCTATATGGGGTAATTAAATGGCACATTTAAAAAAGCATCATAGGAGAATCAAATCCTTGTTAATGAAAAAAGTTGTGGGCTAATCTGTGGATGACCATGCAAGGAAGGGAATTTTGGCCAACTATGGTTTCTTGATAGGCTTTTTTTGTTTTATTTAGTTCTATTGGTTGCTCTACTTATACACAAAGACAATGAAGGCTATGTAAAATTTCGAGGGCAGGACAGCTTTTCTCACAATACATTTAGGAAAGATAACTTATTATCAACTAAAAATGTCAGTTTTCTCACCAAATAACTGGCTGCTATATAGAAATGATTTCTACATATAGAAATGCTTATCTGAGAAAATGAACTTGCCCAAAATTTATTGTCTTGCTTCCTTGCTCATCCACAGGGTAACCCAACACAGTTATTAATTAACCCTGAAATGGGTTATTGAATTTTCATCATAACATTCCTATTCCACCCCAGGGCTTATGAAAGTTTGCTTTGCAATGCTAATTAAAAACAGATTTGAGCCTGGTTTCTTTCACTATTAACAAAAGCATGAGGAGAATCAAAATGGTTAATCCTTGTGTGCTACACTAAGGTTTTTGTTTGGGTTTTAATTCCATAGTTGTATCTTACATGACTAGCATAGAAAATGATGCTTTTACTTAGTAACTATGAAACCTATGCACAATCAAATGTTAAATTCCATAGTTATTGAAATCAAGCCCTTGTTGCATGTTACTGATTCCTGTAGATAATAATTTATAGGCCCATGTTTACACTTGAAAAAAGAATTCATTCGATTTTCCTCTTGCATGTAATTTTATAGACATCCAGATTAAGCAATCATTTTGTAATAAATGGATGCTCTGAATAGCCCACTTTAGATATTTTGGTATATTGAACATGCACAAACAAACAATGAGATCCAGATTGAGGCCTTGGGAAAACAAAAGAACAAATTTAAATTTTCCATTGTTATTGCATGTGTATGATAAAAACAGTGGGTTATAAAAGTTGAACCTGTACATGTAATCTAAATACATAATATTGTGTAATTTTCCAGGGCCTGTAGATGAATACAGAC
Organism: Stichodactyla helianthus; assembly: GCA_015163945.2. Taxonomy (NCBI): domain Eukaryota; kingdom Metazoa; phylum Cnidaria; class Anthozoa; order Actiniaria; family Stichodactylidae; genus Stichodactyla; species Stichodactyla helianthus. Next base: position 5,530 of record WUAP02209324.1, on the reverse strand, counting down.
TGCCATTTGAGGAAGAGGTAGGACTGCATCCTTCACTAGAAGATATGCAGCAAGTAGTGGTACAGCAGAGAATGAGACCTAAAATTAGAGAAGACTGGAGAAATCACAGAGTGAGTATTAATCCTAAATTTGAGTTATTACCCTGTATTTTTAGCTAGTTGTAGGCTGTAATAGACCTTGTTCACTTGGGCATAATGTTTTAGGAATAAGATTCTTCTCACGCATAACCATTAAACAAAGGGAAAAAGCCCAAGGGAATGACATGTGACCTGTAGTGGGAAAACAATGAATAAGGTCTATTATGTTATCTTGTTTGATTAAACATACAGGAGCCACTTAATAATGACTCTGTAATCATTCAAGCTGCAGCAGTGTTATATCAGTCAGCAGTGCTCATTATTTTCATCATACATCCCTGTCAAATACAGAACAATATGAATTCTAATATGGATTGTGATTTTTGTCTTTGAGATAGCATGTACATGTGGAGCTAGAAGTGTAAATGGCATATCTGTTGCTGATTACAGAAAGGGTGGCACTTAACATGTGTATGCTACCTCAGAGAGGTCTTTCATGCCATAGAAGCTTGTCTAGATTTTATCTTTAATCTATTTCATGCAAGCTCAAGTCCTAACATAGTTTTATAATGATCAGATATGAAATATATTATACTGTACATGACAGGAAACAGTATTTCTTTTCATGTATAGATGTTTCTTGACTTAAAATTCCTTTTATTGAACCACATGGTTTCATGCAATGTCAGTTTGTGTTGTATTTTTTTAAATTTTTGTTTGTCAATTGTAATCTTTCAGGGCCTAGCATCATTAGTGCAGACAATTGAAGAATGTTGGGACCAAGATGGTGAAGCAAGACTAACATCACAGTGTGTAGAGCAAAGAATAGCCCAGTTTGCAGGATATGCAAGTAACCAGGGTACATGTATCTTGGACCAGGTGCCAACTGTTACATCTGTCATCAATAATACCTCAAACACAAGCCCTTCAAGAGAGTCAAGCCTATGAATGGAACACGTGGGTGTGAAGATATGTATCAACCAAAATTCCCTATTAGTCACAGTTGATTTTCCAGTTTATATTATCAAAGATCTTTCATAATGACTTAATAGTGGGTTTTTTCAATCTGTATGTCTGCAGTATCTTAATAACTATATAATTATACATTTAAGGCTTTCTACCTTTCTATATTGAATATATTTACTGTACATACATATAGCAGGACCTTCTATGCATATGTATATAAGCATTCCTTAATATTCTTAAGTACATGTATGTTGCTCATCTCAGTCAAGTTAGTCAGTGCAAGAGCTAAATTATACATCTGCTTGTGGTCATGATACTCAGAGTCATGAATATGTTGGATTGTTTGTAATATTTTAAATTTATTGCTAAATACCATTTGATTTCATTTGCCAGAAGCCATAATATATCAAAACTGGTGTATCCAGCATTCTTGGTTAAAAATACCCAAGTGAAAAAAGGGTGGAAAAAGAAGAAATTATTTTCAAATGCTTCCTCTCTGGCTCCCTTGCTCTGAAGTTTCCTTGAGGATGTAGCCAGGGGAAGCTTTTCCCAATGGGAAAAACATTCCTTCCCTCCCATCCCTTAAAAGCAATACCCAATAGGTGTGGGGTAGTGGGGAGGAGGGAGGGATTGGGGATCAGGGCACCCAGAATACACTGCTGTCCCATGATCTGTCCCCAAGATATTTTTCACATCTACTTTTGTGGTCATTATTAGTTATCATTGTTTAGCTATTTTGTTGACTAACTTGATTCAGATGAGACATGCTACAACAAGAGGACTGAGGACAGCTCACTGGTTTATTATATTATTATGTTCTGGTTTCTTATAACACTATTTAATATTGGTATATCTATACATATATTTCTCTATATGGAGCTGTTATATAACAATTACGTTTTACTTGAACCATTGCTCCTGCTGAAAAAAGCCCAGGATACTATTTGAAACATACTTTTAATTATTATCATACCTACACATCCGACATCTTTTTCAGAGTTGCTTGCAAGAAATCTAGAGAAAGACTGCATGATCACAAAATGCCAGTGTTTCTCTTATCATGCATCCAGTGGGCTGCCTCTGTTGGCACTTACCATTGGTAGAGTGAGTTTGTGATCTTCATTCACATAGGGATCCCAATGTAGAGTTGTAGGTTTTCAATTCTAGTGGTATCCCTGTCATTCATCTAGATTTAGGAAGACCTGGCAGATTATGCGAAATTCTTCTATATTTTTGACGAGCAACATTTCTCCACATGGACTGTGTACATTGTATGTACGCAGTACTTACGTGTGCATATATGGGTAATGTATATATATATCCAATTGACACCTAAAAAGCTGTTTGGGCAATCTTTGCACAATTGGCTTTATTGACAATAGATAACTTTTCTGAAAATGAACTTGAAGTCTTTAAATAATTGTAAATACTTTCTTGATATTTGTTTTTTGACTGGGCACATGACATTTCTTTTCAACTTTCAATGTATATATATGCATGGAATGCATACTAGACATAACTGAAGATATGCTAGACACCAAATGGTTATGTTACGACAGTAGGCCTTTTGCACTAACAGGTCACGTAACCAGTGTCAAAATGAACTGCAGAAACAGAAAGAGCATCTCAATGTTAGTAAGAAGGAGAAGTTTCAGCTCGAAATGTTTGACCCAGGAGAAATGACATGAAACAAAAAATCAGTGTTTTCTCAGAGTTGGTATATGGAAAAATGTACTAGACCACACGAGCGTGGCATCCAGAACATTTTCCCATACAAATCCTAATAAAATTTTCAATTTTATATTTCATGCCATTTCTCCTTGGGTCAATCATTTTCAACTTCAACTTCTTACTAATATCAAGATGTTCTTTCCATTTCTGGAGTTCATTTTGACACCGGTGCTTGGTTTAAGGGCTGGTGGTCACGTGACCTGTTAGTGCAAAAGGCCTATTAAGAAAAATACACTTGTAAGAATATTTGCCTTCATGAGAAATCCACAGTTGATAACTCTCCAAACAAACCCAATGTTATATGTAAATAATGTACAGACTCAGTTCCAAACCGCTGGTGGTGTGAATTTCCAATCTCTTTTCAAATTATCCAGATCATATTGGTTATTGATTCGTCTGTTTTTATTGCCTTACATCTCTATTATTATTACTAGTATTAATTACTATTACTAGTATTAATTACTATTAACAATCTATAAGTTAATAATACTGAGGTCCTACGTAACGATCTGAACGTCTCTGTGCTTCAAAACCATGGCAAACGAGATTCTGATTTTGAATGGACGTGATTAAAATGGTATTAACAGAAGAAAGAATGCAGTCTCATTCCCAAAGACTATTTGTTCCATTGTTCAACACCAAGCAACCAGAGACCCTGGACAAACCAGATTGGACAGAAACTATATTGTCTAGATTTTACCGGGCACATTTCATGCTTAAGACACACTGTAAATTTTAGGGAGTTAATTTTACTCTTTCGATGGAGTAGAATTTACTCCACTATGAGTACTTTCAGAGGAGTAAAAACAACTCCCAAAACCGAGTAATAATCATCCCCTGAAAACTCGAGTGAGTCGAAATTGCTCCTTTTTCAGAGTAATGGAAAATGGGAGTTAAAACTACTCCTTGGAGAGTAGTTGTAAAATAACCCCGTGAAAACTTGAGTGAGTCGAATTAGCTCCTTCCAGAGGAAAATGGAAGTTGAAGTGCACTTCCGGTAAATTTTTCCTTAAGTCTATCATTTTGCAGTGGTTTCCAAAAGGAAGGAGGCTTTACAAATGACATTGAAAAGCTACTTTCCGGATTGGGGTCTTTAACATGAGCACAGCCTATATCAGTACAAAAATCAACTCTTTGGGAACGTTAATTCAGACTATCCTTTCTAGTTAATACCATACATGAACCATTTCGCAGTCCTCTTACAGTCCATGTTCTGGTATACATAAAGTAGTCTTAATATCTTTTGATATTTTTTAAACTGTAATCTTTGTTTTAAGCAATATATTATTTTTGTATTTTATCGATTATCCACTGGATCTTAGTATCCTAGAGCTAGAGTTTAGAGAGTAGTGTATAGATTGTAGCCAGAACCAAGAAAAACACAGAAAAAAACCGCGAGTCCATTAACTATCCCGTACATTTGTGGCTGGTTTGAGTCCTAAAACTAGACAAACTTTACTCAAAATCCGTACACCTTTGTGACCGTTGACATTGCTGATCAAAACGTTACTAGTAATGTTCATAATAGTTGAAAAAACTTCAATAATTCCGATAAATTCGGTTGCAACGAAGATCCTCAAAACAGTAAAGACTGAGGCGAAACGACAGCACTTGCTTGATGACTGAGGGTATCGTACGAGGCCAAAGCGTTGTAAACTTTTGTCTTTTACCCTCATAAAAGCTAAATCAGCTTGTACTGGTCCGTCGCAGAGAAGGCAAAGTTACTGGCATAGTAAATAATGTACTAGGTCGTTGCAATATTGAGAGCATGAAATAATTGAGGTATTGTAGGTTATAGACGAAGGAAGGAGCGACAAAAACGCATATTTTCCTGGAATGCAAATATTCCAAGAACTTAACCAATGGGCTTTAATCACGCTACGGCCATGTTGGTCGTAGCCTCGCATTCAAACACTTCAGAACGAGTTCACGCGGGGAAGAACAAAAGTTTCGTTCTCTTGGGAATAAAGGTGGCTGCCGTGTGATTAAAGTCCATCACCATGCTCAACTTTAATCAGCCATAAATGTTATACAACGTATAGTGCAATTCATTAACGCGAAAAATATTAATTCTGACGTTTAACGACATAATATAGCATAACCATCCCAGAGTGAATGATTTCCCTCCATTTAACAAATGCAATATATGCAGTGATATTCCAAGAACCAACAAAAGTAGATTTCTGCTGCTATATACTATACCACAAAAGATCAAAATAATGTAAAGCCATCTCAATATTCCCTACTGAAAGTATTTGAAAATATATTAAAATGAATGAAAACAAGTTGGTTTGCGCTGTTTGTCTGTTTTCTTCCTCAATGTAATTGTGTTTCAAGTGAGTTCTCGTGTTCTGTTACGACTACAATAGCCAGTGATGGCACTTAGAGTGTGGCATTTAACCGGTGAAATGGTTATTAGTCTAATTGAGGTTAGTAGACACTAGTTCCATCGTTTTCTTTTGAGTCTATTTGTCTATTATACTTAAACTGTTAGTTTCTGTTTCACAGGTTAAGTGCCACCAACCTAACCCGTGAAACAGAAACAAACAGTTAAAATCTAATAGAGAAATAGACACACAAGAAAACAATGGAATTAATGTCTATTAATCTCTATAGCGCTGCGCGTCAGTGACGTCACAACTCAGACAAACAACCCTCAGAAAAATTTTTTTTTTCATTTTCTTGAGTCCGATTTCTGCCGTTTGGTTTTTAATAACAACTTTTTTTGAAAATAAGCAATGTTTCATAAAATAAAA
>WUAP02209213.1:0-20555 GCA_015163945.2 Stichodactyla helianthus | reverse complement strand
AAAAAAGAAAGAAAGAAAGAAAAAAGAAAGAAAGAAAGAAAAAAGAAAGAAAGAAAGAAAAAAGAAAGAAAGAAAGAGAGAGAGAGAGAAGGAAGGAAGGAAGAGGAGAGAAGGAAGGAAAGAAGGAAGAGGAGAGAAAAGAAGAGGAGAGAAGAGAAGAGAAGAGGAGAGAAGAGAAGAGAAGAGAAGAGAAGAGAAGAGAAGAGAAGAGAAGAGAAGAGAAGAGAAATAGTTAATACTTTCGAGTCGACAACCACCCACGTTGATAAATTAAATTATATGAATTTACTTTGACCTTGAGGATTTCGCCTACTTTTACAAATTTCATACACAAAAATTTTACATTAAAATACCAAAACATTTTACATTAAAATACCAAAATGAATTAAAATGAATAGGTAAGTAAGTACTCAATTACTATAGAAAATATAGCGTATACTCGTATTCTTTTTCAATACGAATATATACTATTTTTGTGTAAGGATTAGATGAATGTCAAGATTTCTTTTAAAAAGAGACAAAGATTTTAGTTTTTTATGCTAATGGCAATCATTTCCCATATTTTTACTATTTAGAACTGGTATGTGGATTTTCCATAATTTGTTCTAATTGCGGAATAAGTGAGATTATCTTGAGATGCATAACGCGTATTATATCGATGTTGATGTTTGGCGGCAAGCTTAATCATGCCAGAGACTATTTCTGGGACTTGCATTGTATCATTGATTATCTTAAATGATCTGGCTCAGATAGAAAGCAGTTGGAACGTCATGGTATGGTGCGTTTTCTTACTCTTATCATACCCTTATCACTGAGCATACAACTGACACTTCATTACTAAAAGCACAGCCAAGTTAGGTACAATAAACTATTAAGGATTGTTCTTACCATTGTAAAGAATTAGAAATGATCCTCCCTTGTTAGCTATGTTCCTGCTACAAAAGAACAAGCCGAAAATCAAAGATGTGACGAGCCGTTATCTTGTAGGATATTCAGCGAAAGGTGAGGTAATACGGGCAACAAAATCGTACAACTTGTCATGCAAAATTGTTGCGTTGCAAGTTGCAGGGTAAATGTTGCTTTGCATGAAGTAGAAGCCATCTCTTCGTGCAACATAGAAAATTTGTTGCGCGCGGAGTAGTAATACGAACAACCTTTTTACTCTGCAACGTGCAACGCAACAATGTTGCATGACAGGTTGCACGATTTTGTTGCCCGTAGTACTGACCGCACCTTAAAACATGGATACAAAGCACAGCCAAGTTAGGTATTATAAACTATCATGCAAGGATTGTTCTTACCATTGTGAAGAATTAGGAATGATCTTCTCTTGTTATATCTCTATTCCTGCTACAAAAGAACAAGCCGAAAGTCAGAGATGACGAGCCGTTGTCCTGTAGAAAATTCAGCTAAAACATGGATGAACGTGATTAATCTTCATTAAGAAGATTAACCAAGATATATGAATCTCTATATTAAAACACTTAACATTCTGTAATTGTTCGACGGCGTGTTTAGCGTTGTCAATGCGAATTCAGTATACTTTTTGGACAGTATTTCTTTTTAGCATCCACTCTCGTATATCATAGTTGAAGTCAGTAACAGATGTGCAAACCACTCCAATAGAAAATAAATTAAAAATGAAAAATTGTAAAAAAAGCTGAAAACAAAACAAAACAACAACAACAACAACAACAACAACAACAACAACAACAACAACAACAACAACAACAACAACAACAAAAACAAAAAAACACACAAAAAAAAAGAAAGAAAAAAAGAAAATTTTATATTGTTTTCATGTAGATGAATGATCTTATTATGTCAAAACATCAAACACGGGAAAGATCGTTACATCCGATATCCAAACACCGAGAAATGGGCTGGAAAATGAGACTCAGCCGAGTTTTTTTTGACAGACTTCGAGGTGTTTGGACAGAGGATGAAAGTCTTTTAAGTATTTGATCTAGCTCCTCAAAACATGAGTAATTCTATGAGAAAATCAAAGCGAAAGTTGGCCAAATTATATGCTGATTAAATACAAACCACGATAGTGATTTACTTTGTTTTCTCCTTATTGGTTATTTATGACTTTAGAAAACTATATCACATACAGATATCAATCCCCTGATGAAGCGGGTCTGAGAACTAATTTGCATATGTGCTTGACTGACTGCTTTTTAATAATTTTGCAAATTAAAAAGCGTTTTCCTGCTTTAACTGGAAGTTGGAAAAAAATTTGAATATTAATTTTCGTATTCTGTGTGAAGTTTCAGTGTCATTCGCATATTTTCTTCCCACATTAGTAATAACTAGAGTATGCCATAAGCTCCAAAACAAAGCGAATTGATGGCCGTCTCCGCTGTCTCGTTCAAAATTAAGTTCAAGTAGCGAAAGGGGTCTTGAACATTAACAGTAACATTTTTGGAAAATTTGAGTCAAGTATTGCTTTAAGGCATTAAAACTAAATTGATTTATTTTAGAGCCAGATTTTTCATTAACGACAGACCAGCCGGCTCGTTTTGGCGGAGCTTTTTCTGCACGTCTCAAATGGCTTTTATACATTACTGCTTTCCGTTGGAACATTTAATGGTTTGTACGTTCTTTGCCTTAATCGATATCTCATTAGAATAAGAAAAAACTATTCCGGCCTGAACTACTCTATGCTCCTATTGGCTCTGTTGACTTGATCAGGGTTCGTGTAGCTTTTGCTGTTAAAATTTCCAAAACTTTCCGAAGCCCCTAAACTCAAATTTTTATAACTATGACTCAGTGAACGATCTGTAAAACGTTCTGTAAAATGTTCGAAAATCCAAACAAGCCAATTATTTATTGCCTTATTTACTGAGAGCTAAACGAAATGCCATGATTTTCCATAGCCAAGTAATCTAGAACAGGATTTTCGAAATTTTCAAGGTTCTGAAAAACGTTTTATGACTTTCCAAAACACGTACTAACCCTGCTTGATTCGAGCTATAGCAAATGAGATTAAAGATAACTTAACGGTACTGAAATGACTGGCCAGAGGCAAAGGTTGTCAGTTCGACCATGACTCGCTAAATCTGACCTATCTATATTAGCTTACCTTCAGTAGCAATACATGTTATACAGAATATCAGGCTTGGAAATTATTTTATCCTCAAAGTGGATGAAAATTAGTCTCGAAATCATCTTAGGAAGAATTTGCATCAAATATTCAGTGATTTCAAAAACCTTTTAAATCTTATTGAATGGCCCACTTTTGATATGAGATCTGGATTGAGGCTACTGGGAATTACCGGATTTTCGTATTGCTCCCCCGCAGCCTCGAACCACATCTCATTGTGTGCAGCCACTCAACCTAAATGTCGAAAGAAGGCTATTTTACTAGTGTCAAGTCCATATCACAATATTTTTTCATTGATCTCTTTGTTATGCTAGTTTCTTTGCTGTAGCACTAATTTTAGTGCCACAGGATCTGTTGTAAAGAAAATAGCAAGGTTTTGCTTAGAGGTATGAGTGTTTCATATTACTTCAAACCACTGGCAAATGCTTCTACATTCACTCATTTGAAGAAAATTAAGCCATAGAAAAAGGTACGTGACGCCCTACTACTTCCTATAAGGCCAAGCTCAGACATGGAACTTTTGCCGTGCTGAATTCAATGCAAGTGAGATGATAATGAGCAGAAACAATAGATTTGTCTAATTTGCATTAGATTCGACGCGGCAAAAGCTCGACGTCTCGGGACTGGGCCTAAGCTTTCTAATTTAAGCATAACGAACTTCAATAAGCGAAGCCCGCTCCATTATTTTTAATACAAACAAAAAACCTTATATGAAACTAGAAAATTGTCAAGTTGCTTTCAACCTAAACTGCGAAAATGTTTCCAGTTGACGTGAAGCACCATGGTAACATGTCGCTTAGCAACTGAGCTGGCTTGATTAGCGAATTTATGCTTTTAGGAAAAGTAAATATCGTTATTACTTCTTAGACGGCATGAAATGTCCAGAACAAAAATACAAGTTCAACCACTTACAGACATGAAATAAGCTCACAAGGACTTTGAGTTTGACGACCGAGTCGGGAGTATTCCGGAGTGAAACAAAGAAACAAAACGATAAATTGCGTGTGATTCGGTATCACTTGTATCATATCTTGTCTTTAGCTCAGACGCCTGGAAAACTAAGATCTGGAACCTTAAAACCAGTACAATACTTCGAAAAATTACGTCCAATCATGCGCACAATGTAGAGTTTTATTAGATTACCGCCAATTATTATTGTCATTTTTTTTACCAAGATTCTTATTGTTGACGAACAACCAACTGTACGAAGAATACAAATCATCAATATACAGTAAATAAGGAAATTCGCAAAAATACCCCACCGGCAGTTATCCTTACCATTCACCCGTTGTCTAACAGCCATTGTGAACAAATACATCCGCACAGGAAATTAAGACTTTATCTGTATCTGCTTGTATTTTATCCTTTTTCTGAGTTCTTTACACCTATCAATCAAACAGCAAGAGAAAATTTGAATAAGTACTCCATCTCATTTTCCTCCTTTCTTTCACCTCTCTCGTTTCTAATCGAATTCTTGACTGATTTAGAAAACCTCTTTGATATTATTGATCCAGATAACCTTATATCATCCAGCATTTAGAACTTTCAAGCATGTTGAAACATTCAGTAATAAACACTTTTATAGTAGAAGCATCCATTTATCAACCAGGTACCGAAAAGATCATTTGAATAACGAGCCACTGGACCTCGCATTCACAATTTCCTCTGGCTACCTTTATCTCATCAGTTGGATTTCTCCCCGCTATTTATAAGCTCCTTCGATAGACATTATAATCAATGATGCTGTTACTACCGAACTTTTCACGACGCGGACAATAATACCATTCAGTAATAAGCTGAATACTGAGGCTCAGTCGTCACAAACCTGTGGGAGACTAAACTCACCTCCGGTAGATTTATTATTATCGCTATGGAAAGCAACTACTGGTCACAAACAGTTTACAGAACGACAATATTTATAAACGACCTTTTATTGCTTTATTGTTTTCAGTGTTAATACTGCAAGCAACTGCTGACCAAGACACTGACACTGATACTTATAATACAGAAACATAAAGTGAAGAACGTGTTGCTGCATGGGAATGATTGAATTTCAATTAACTCACTTGTGATGGCAGTTTAATTTGTTTGATTAAGTAAAATCTACAAGTGGTAATAGGTCCGCTCTATCTATTTTAAGCTGGTGATACATGCTGCAATTTTTCCTGCGCTGGTACAGATTTTTTATTTATATTTTTAATTGCATTAAATTACGTATCATACGAACGCCCACCCTGGGTTCCAATACGCACTTTGGCGCCTTCCACTGAACGGAGCGATAGGACCTATGCCGGCACCCTACAATACCGGCAACCACAGGGAGCCCACTAACATTTTCCATGGGGAAATGTTATAAAAAAACTAAAGCGTGCCTTTTAAAAATGTTTTACTTGGTTTTCACTTGATTTTCCTAGTTTTATCGTGCTAGTTAGCAAACGATCTCGGCTACTTTTGATGCTCGAGTCCCGATCATAAATGGTGTAACCCTCTCAAAAACATTCTCGAGGTACAATCCCCCTCCTCCCCCGCTTCAAAATAATCCTGATCCGCCACTGTCTAATTACCTAGTTCAATAGATTACCTTCATCAAAATCTCAGCATCATTTATTAAAAATAAGTAAATTAACAAGGAAAACTCTAATTAAAAAAAGCATTTGTCCGCCTACCCGAGTCCGATCACTGATCTCATGCAGACGTTACTTCTTAGTTGGCATGTCAGAGCTTGTTACGGGGCAAATCAACTAGTGTCAACTGACAGCCCAATAATAAGAATTTTCAATGGACTCCTGTGAATCAACAAATGTTAGTGTTTATTGGTTTAATCCAATGGTGAAGTTGAGGACATGGGGCAAGGATTGCATTTGCTGATAGAAATCCCGGGGTTGATAGGGCAAAAACACACATTCGGGACCTCTTTCATAACTGACCATCATCCAAGGCATATATCAAGAGCCAAGAGAAATTGCCCTATTTCATTATCTCACGGCTTGTTTATGAGGGGGACAGAATCGTCCAGAACAAAATTCGCTCTGGTAAAAAAGTTTACTCTCAAATTGTCTCCGATATGAGATGCGTTGATGCTAAATGCACAGTATTTACTGTATTTGGTGGCTGTTCCTGCTTTTCTACGGTCTACAAAACGCATTTAATATCGATTTTCATTGTACTGTTACTGTTCTGTCTCCCTCCCACGACCATGATCCTTTACGTCATAATAGGGCAATTAATTGGGGAGGGGAGGGGAGGGTGAGAGAGGAATAAAAATGGACGCCCTGCAAGGTACAAATAAAATGCCTAATGTCGTGCTGACCAATCAGGATTTTTTGTATTTAAAATTATCGATAGTCATTTAAAGAGAAATACCAAGTTCCCCTTACCATCCTCCATCTCTCTTTTTAATTTCATTTAAAAGGCCCTTCTCCGTCCACTTGACTACGGGAAGCCCAATCACCGCTAAAACAATTGGCTCTTCAGTTCTCTTTGCTCATGAAGGTGGTAAGGTCGAAGCTTTGCTCACATTCACAGCGTTTTGTTACTAAAGAAGCCATGAAGGGTTCACTTGACCTAAATAAAAAAGCACAGCATTGTTTCAGTGTCTGTCATACTGGGCATATTCCATTCATTGGTTTGATGGTCAAACGCAAAGCATTTAAATCGAGACTGTGAGGTACTTGGAAAGAATTATTTAATTAATGTGTCCTATACCTTTAAGCCGATTGAATGCTTCGCGGATTTGACCAGTATGGAAAGTGATCGAATCGGAACACTGATCATGATTCTGCTTTTCGGTATAGACCTTATGCTAAAAGCCATACCTAGGGAATACTCGCCTTGTATCTCGAACTCTGCTTCAATAACCCTCCACGCTCTGAAACTGCGCAAATTTAAATAAAGTGGTATGTTCCCTAATTATTTGTCACAGTTTGCACGATCAAATCGTCAAAATTGATCCAGTTTTACGAGAAGCCGCTGAGACTGAGCTAGCCTGCGTAGCGGCGCTTGAGGCTTGCTACCCCTTCAAGCCCCACGCGCAGCAAGCTACGCAGGCCAAGACTGATCCCACAAGCATCGAGCGGCAAAAATATATATGTAGGCTAAAACAATTTCATTGGTGGTGTTGCAAAAAGCAGCTGCCCACCACCTGGTTAAATTGACCCTAAATCGTTTACCTTTGTTACAGGAAAAAAAAAAAAAAAAAAAAAAAATCAATTTATATGGCGCATCTCTTTTAAAAAATATGCGTCATACATAATGCGTCGAACGTAATTTTGCGTTTGTACAGAATATATTCCTTGTAAAAGGGCTCAAAATACAGAGCAGTCGCTCCAACAGTCCCCTCTTGTTATGGTTCTTCATTTGTCCCACCTGTGGGAACATTATGTTAATATACTAGTGATAGAGCAGATCTTGTATAAATGGGAAACGATGAGGTAAATTCGAACCCGTAAGGTAAGAACGCGTTGTGATTGGATGATTCACACAAAAACAATTGAAAACTTTTCGAATGTTAACTTTACTTAGTTGCTGCGAGCCGCCAGACGAGCAGCGACACTAATCTTCCGGGTAGGCTGTGGTCATTGGGATCCCTGTGTTACGTATGCCATGAAAAATCTCGATTTTTGTCGGCTTTGAATATTTAGATGATTTTTGGAGCACGCAGTGCATACAATCAGCGGCATTTGTATGAAAGCTCGTTGCCCTGCTGTCAGCCTGACTTTTGATCGCCGTCGATTGACGAGTCTTCGATTTTCAAAGCAAGCAAATAGGTAAGTTTAAGTGTTCTTTATCGTTGTTAAATCATGTCAAACCCAAACCTATTTATTACTGGGAGCATTCATCAAGGTCACGAACAGTTTAGTGATATTTCGAGGGGAAGACAGTGTTCTTTTATGAGTTTTTCAGCGCTGTTGTGTGCTCGTAGTTTCCCGATCGAACACTGGACTGCTGCCGTTGTAGATCAAATCCTTATCGAAGAAGACACCATGTACTTGGGTGCCCTTGAAAGACAAACCATCCCAGACACAGAGACGTTGTCACTGACCTTCCGGCATTTCTTATTGCCCAAATCATGATCATTAACGACTATCTCAACTCGCATCACTTACTTGCAACTTGCAATGACTAGTATAAGTCAGCTAGTGTCGTAGGTTTCCCAATTAGACGAAATCGGATATACTTGGCTGTAATCAGCTCCCCTAGTTATAAGCGCCCCCGGTTATAAGCCCACCTGTCTGCTAACAAAAATATCCTAGCTTCCGGTTATAAGCCCCCACCATTTATAGTGAGGACAGAGTACCTACCACTTGAACCAGCTCGTAGCACTGACTGATCCTCTCAGATTACCGTATTGCGTTTCAAAGCTTACCGTATACGGTATATTTTTATTGTTGAATGAACATTGTTGTTTAAATGAAATACGGTTGCCACATTGATTAAAATTGTTTTTAATAGAACGGAATTCAAACGCTTTTTTCCTCCCGGTTATAAGCTCCTCCAGTTATAAGGCCCCCCAATTATAAGCCCATCAAAAAACCCTTACGAACGAGTATAAGCCCAGGGCTTATAACCGGGATTCTACGGTATTCTCCTTCAAATGAGCTGTTAGGATTATCCGTTCAATGTATAGAACTTTTAAGGTGTGACGTATTTCCGGGTACATTTCGTGTTTCTCGCAAAACCAGCACAAATAAACTCAAAAATCTCCACAGGACTGCTTTTCATTTCGTAACCAAGAGTTGTTTTCTCATACGAGTGACGTCAAACTTGAAAGTAAAATCATAATTCATACTGTCTCGTTAAATGTTTTAAATGAGGTATTAGTAAGGTCTGCTACATTTGTAGTGTTGCGCGCATGATACAACTGCTGCGAAATACATAGCGTTGTATAATTTTCGTAACGTCTGCACCAGGGATTACTGATAATTGGGCGACCCTCTCTTCAGTTTTCCAAGTGAGATATACCAGGGATTAAGTGGCATGGCATAAATTACGTTATTTTCGTGCACGCTTCTGTGTACAACATTTGAAAGCCTTTGGTTTTGGTTTGCTTATTATTGCGGGCGTAGCATTAAAAAAAGCCACATGAAGCACGAATTCTGCCAGTGTGGTACATACTAAAAAACCAATCCATCATACAGCGATATAGCATGAGCACGAACCAGCTAATTAAACAAATAAGCGCCGGGGAAAATTGGTTCCAGTTTTGCTATCACTACACGTCTTTAAGAACCAAAACGTGCGACGTACGTTTTATTGTTGCGGTATGTGGTCGTTTTTTTCATTGTTGCACTGACAATCAACAGAGTATTTTTGTGCAGATGCTATAGAACGGATTTCGTATGAGGGAAACAATACGGCAAATTCGTTACCGTTCTGCAGCTGTAACTTTGCCGCAGCTGTAACTAAGCACTGTGATTGGACCATTCCGAGGAAAACATCGGAAAGCCATTTCAGTGGTATGGAATCCCGTGCCATATACAATCCGCTCTATCGTTCCGCGAACATGCTGTAAGTCAGTACCGTACGTTTCCCACTCATACGAAATGCGCTCTGTCAGTGAACTACGACACAAGTGGTGGCGTAATTAGTACGCACAATTATTAGACAGCTGGTGAGGCAGCTAGGACGATAAGTGTTGGTTCCTAAATGTCAAGGTGATACCAATGTTTACCTTCCTCGACTTCAATGCCAAACAAGTGGACATTATCTAAATACAAAAACAAATAAGGTGGTGAAGTTCATTGCTCGAAGGAAATATAAACTTGAAAGGTTTTATTGGTGTACAGACATTTCGAATTAAGTAATTAAAGTAAAGGTGACGGGACCAATGAATGAATACGTCCAAAGCTATTCAATAGAAACGACACACAAACTGGTTCTCAGCTCATGTACTCAGTCTTGTCAAAATGCTTATTGATTAATGCTTCTGGAAACAAGATTGACGTCAACTGTAGTTTTGCATGTACAAAAGGATTTTATTCCTTCAGAGACGACGCCTTTTTTTCGTCTTTGCCCTCGTGCTTAAACGGGAGATTTTCCGCAATCAACCCTAGAATTAGTACAAAAAATATCTCCGAACTCAATACAATTATACACGCAGGTGTTTAAATTCCAAACATTTTTTCACTTTTCTAAAATAAAGATAAAATCCAGAACCTTCGCAAATTCTTACCGACAAAAAGAGATTTTTGGTCGAGTTTTTAAAGGAGTAAATATTTCATAACCAAGAATCTAATAGAACCAACGCCGTTAAGTTTTACAAATTTAAACCAAGAACTCGTTGCTTCGACTGATGACACAATTCGGGAATTCTTGGGGATGAAGTCAGGACTCGGATCGAAGAAGAGAAAGTAGTATAATAAAATAGACAATTTAATTATATTTAAATTCCAAAATTTGCCACATAATTTAGACATCTGACTCAGAAGGTGCGTGGTCTGAATAAGAATCATTTCAATTTTATTTTCCAAGATAAGGAAATGTTATTTAATCAGTATGTTGTACCAGTATAGAGAAGAACATGAAGGTAAAATAAAGCACTCGTTATTAACGGTAATGAATAAGATCGTGCGCGGAAGATTCGACTAATGACGTATAATGTAAGTAGCTTTATTTGAAGTTCACCGAGTACCGAGATATGGCTTAAGTTGATAAAATATAAAAATTTTTCCTTGTTTCGCCCTCCACCAGTTCGGGAATTAATGTCGGAAATGGGTCTACTTCAGTAATAACTATGGCTTTAAGAGTATACTCAAATCCCAAACTATTTGTACATCCAAGTCGTAAGTGGAAAACAGGCTAGTGAACTTCAAAAAGTGTCAAATCAGCGACTCTTTAGGGATTAGGGTTGATAGGTACGATTTCTTCTAAGCCAGACTGAGGTCCAAAGTTAGATTCACAAAGTTGTTTCGCCGGGGTATTCAATAATTTGTGTAGTTCTGCCGCAAGGCCAGGGTCATATGAGGGTAGGGCGACCCTGGTGCTACGGACAAGCACAAGTCTTTTGTTTTCTTTCCCAGGGAACAATAAAAACATTTTAGCTTTATGTATTCTGTGTAACCCTTGATCTGGGGAGGGCGTATTGTTGGCGTTCACTGATAACAGTCCTTTCTATTACGAATCTGATTTACTGCCAGAGATTCGTCACGGGAACTCTTCCTCTTAACAACAACAAAGACCACAACCACTAGGGAAAAAGAAAAAAAAATCTGATTACATTAAAGCGAGTTGACAAAGAAACATTATACGGTCTACGAGATTCACGGGACTTCAAGTATTTGCAGTGGGGACTATTTTTAGTCGCTCATCAGCTGATAGTGGTTTTAAATACTGTCCTTGCAATGGTCGACTATCGTCTCAAAACCTTTTTAAGAATAAGTAGGTGGACGGAGTATACTCGACCCACACGACAATGCACGCAATTGTTCAGTAATTACTATATCTAGCTATCTACACTGGTGTTATTTTCATGAGAACCAGAAAATTGGAATGCACGAAATGTGTCACAGTACTGACATCCTACTTTCATGAGTACGTTGGGAAAAAGA
The DNA here is from genome assembly GCA_015163945.2 of Stichodactyla helianthus. NCBI lineage: Eukaryota > Metazoa > Cnidaria > Anthozoa > Actiniaria > Stichodactylidae > Stichodactyla > Stichodactyla helianthus. The sequence goes on along the minus strand of WUAP02209213.1, from coordinate 8,903 downwards.
AAAGAAAAGAAAAGAAGAAGAAGGTGAAAAAAACTTAGCACGAATCAATTTTTCATCCTTCTAGCTAGTGGCACTTTATATTTTAGTTTTGCTGATGAAGGCCGAATGGCCGAAACCGTCCAATAAAACAGTATTACAACTTACTAGTTGATCGTCTGGGATTTCGAGTAGTATTGACGTTTTTGTTCATGTTAACTGGTTTAAAAGGGGAGCTTTTTTCTTCAGCTGGTTTAACTAAATAAACACTATAAATAAAACATTTCAGGTTTGTGTGAATTACGCACCGAGTGTAGTACAGTATGTCTCAGTACTAGTACACAATTCACACCTGACCTTTCTGTAAATAAATGGAAACTAGCGAGTAAACTAGTATAGGTTGCGTCGGTGTGTAATGAATACAATAACCAATAAAAGGAAATCTTGCCCTTACTCTTTTACTCCGACGAAGGGCGAAACGTCAGTAAAGTTAAGTATATTTCTCTTTTTTCACGGTATTACAGATTTCCTTTTATTGGTTATTGCTTTCTGTAAAATAAGACTTGCACCACTGATTTAAATGTCTTATAAGAGTTGAGGAAGCACTATCAAAGTATGATTCTGTTCAGCAACCTACTCTATAAATTGAACTCCACAAGGGCATAAACTTTATTCCAGGATTTCAATGACCTTGGAGATTCATGCTGAGATAGATGTGGTACGTATCATATAAAACATCTAAAGTTCAAGTCATCTTATCAATTAGTAAAGTGTATTAAAGTGAATTGAAAAAACAAAACAGGAACAATGTGGTATTACAACTGCTGTTATACATAAGATATCCTAGGCTGTTTTCTAAAGGAAAATTATAAGCAAAACCTAAAAGGAAGCTAATTTTCTAAACATTCTGCTAGAGCGCTTTAAAAATAATAATAAAAAAGAAATGATAGTTTTTGTTTAAAACCTGTCGTTTATTATTGAGTGGGTCCATGACTTTTTTGAGGGAGGAGTGCACCATTTAAGTTCGGGACTCGAGCACCAAAAATATAATTTCAGTTTCCATTACATGTAGAATGAAAAAGCACATCTTTGGATAGATTTTTTCAGAAGCCATTTAAGCACACGAGCTGAGCGATTAAGGCTGAAGCCAAAATCGAAAACAATGTGCCCATTTACTCTCATACCTTTATAAGCACACAGCTAATTATTTATTGAAACAATAGCATAAATAGGATACTTTCTTATCGCTAATTTGTACCCCACGATGCTAGACAAAAATTAGATACGTGCCACACATGAAGCAAAAATCTAGAACGCGTGTTCATGTATGTTCGGTAGTGCGTTGATTCTCCAAACGCAGTCAGTGTTTAGTCAGTTCATAGTTAATAGAGTTAATATTAACTATGGTCAGTAATCATGAAAAACAGTTATTCGTATTGGCATTTCTTAAGAGCAGTTTTTTCCCTAATGACTTACATTCAAGCTATGTGGCCTTATGAGAATTTAGAAATATGTTAAACTGACCACTAATACCAAACCACAAACAGGTGTATAGAAAGACCATTTGGGTCTAGTCGGTCACATAGCAGACAAATAATCGGCAAAAAGAGCAAGGCTCACTCAACCCAGAATCAAACAAAGAACATTCTGTTTTTTTTTTGTTTTTCCCTATTCCAGCCATAGCAAAGGGAACTTGAGTAATGTCTATCGGATGACAGCGATAAATAATTAAACAGTGCCAATCTTTGATGCAATAGATTCATGTCGTTGGTCGTTGGTTAATTGATGGTTTCGAGGCACAAAACATTCAACATTGTTCAGGTTTTTTAAGTGCTTTATCGCTACTGAGGTACATATTAATATTCCGTTGTTCATGTGGTCACAGCAGACCAGCCGTCTCTGATGCGACACGTTCTGATTAGATTTGAAAAGAACAACTTCAGGTATTGGTACATAGATTGTGGTTAAAATATATGGCTTGCAGATTACAAAGGTGTGGCTTTAAACGATTTCATGATTAACCGTAGTACTAGGTCCTTCAGTCAGTCAGTCAGTGAGATCTAAGAATCATTGGGAGCAATACGAAGCGTCATCTTCAGCGCAACTGATATCATCAAAAACTGAGACCCTTGGCTCATTCGCAGGTACAGTAAACTATCTTTAACTAGCTTATGATCGAGATCGTACCAAGGCAACGCATCGCTTGAGTAGAAATGCCATTTGACTGAAGGACGTAGAGAAAGATTCATTTACGATAGTGATTAGAATTCGAAAGAGTGCGACTTTCTCGCGGAAATCCCCATCTTGTCTCAAATATACGCGATTATCAGACGGAAGGTATATGGATTTTGAACTTAAAACACAGACTTTAGTCTCAGGTGTGCAATTTCTGAAAGAATCGCATAACACGAAACAGGAAAATCCCACTCAAATTAAACATTACACAAAGTGATACGAAAAAGGGAATTTCACAATTATCGAACTAGATATATCTTTTCGGTTCCTTCTAGAGGCACCCCAGAGATAGAGTACGTTAATTTAATGATTGACTAGTATACACATTTGATATTTTTCACTCAAGGATAGTGTCAATAGAACAAGTTATGCGCCAGACTCCATACCCTGTATAATATTTATAATTATGATTATATATAGACCCAAAGAAAAAGTTCAAGCCTTCATAAAATTTTATAAAATTATTCTTAAGGCTTTTATAAAACTCCTGTGTGAATGAGATCGGAATAATTTATTACCACTCAAGACTATTGAATTTGAATATCATTTGACTACGATCTCTTTCAGTGTCACCGTTTGCCACACAATGTCTTAATTTTAAGTCATGATTTATTTTAGAATTGTAAAATATTAAAAAAAGTGGGACTAGCAAAACTAGAGTAAACCACATTTAATTCCCGCCAACTAGAATTTTGAAACTAATTGTAAGGAGTCAGAAATAAGTGTGGTAGATTTCGCGAAAAGCCAAGGATACTGTCCTCCAAGCCCCCTGTCAAATATATTCATATTGGTGCATTTATATACAAGTGTATAAATACAGGAATATTTCAGACCTGCCTGTGCTGCTATATTTGCCTTACCAGGAAGTATAAAAATAGACCATTTTCGGCCAAAAAGCATGGACTATACATAGTTTTGATGGTTTTAGGCCATTTTCATCCCTTTTGGAAAATTATGAATTATTTATTGCCTGGTAAAAACAGGCCATTTCCAACTGCGCCAATGCAATTTTCATTTGTCAAATTAAGGAAAAAGCTTCGAAAATCTTTGTCATTATGGAACGTTGGAATATGGATGGAGCTAATTTCAATCTATGGCTCCGTCAGGTCTATTTATAATTGATTTTGACTTGTACGTAACAGGAAGCCATCATCTTTCACTTGCAATATTCAGGTTTCCTTTTAAAATTCTCGGTTTAGAACGCCAGGGCGAAGGTGATCACTTGGTTTATACGACACGTAATTAATCCAACTGGCTGATGTCATTCCTTGTTAAATTACTTTCATTTTTTATAGATTTGTTGTGTTAGGTTTGCTTGTTAAGTTATACATATAATGTAGACGTAGTTATATTGTAGTGTGTGTTCGTGTTTCGATATATTTTTAGTGGTTATTATTTGCAAATTCGTGCAGCTGTTTGAGTTTTTGTTGCTGGAAGGCAAAAGTAACATTATCTTAACCACTTGTAATTGACGATGTTGTTGTTATTCAGGCTGGTCAGTGGTCATTTATACTGTTAAACTTGCCGTTGTATCCAGAGAGGTTTTAAAATGAATTTAAAACGGTACAGTAGTTGTACTTTTAATTTAACCTCAACGTAAGGTATTGTGAGTGGATGATAAGCCGTTTCAGTGTTACTGCATACCGTACCGCGTACGTGCTTTAAGTAAGTGCCGTACGTTTCCCTCCACTCATGCATCGTACGATGTCTGATTCTTATGGAAAGCCATTTCAGTGTTACTGCATACCGTAGCGTACGAGCTGCAAGTCAGTACCGTACGTTTCTCAATCATACGATAACCAATCTTATAGGAAGCCATTTCAGTTTTACTGCATACGTATCGCGTACGTGCTGTAAGTCAGTGCTGTACGTGTCCCAACACTCACTATAAGAAAAATTATCTCAGTTACGAAATCACTAAACGCCTATATGATTTTTTGTATTTCTTTACTGTCTTACATCCCCGTGATACGATGACATACAAGTGAACGAGGACTAATACATTACATTATATAAATACGTTTCTCAACTTTTGCCGTATTATCATAACTAATATAATATCTCATAGTTACGATTCAGTAAACATCTGGTAAACGAAATTCTGAGATAAGTTACAAGTAATGCGAAAATGCTGATTAATTTTCACACACATTGCACGAAATTCTACGAAGCTCTCGTTGTTATGAAACGGGGTCAGGTAAAACAGAGCTAGGCTCCAATCTAAGGTGAATGCCCAAAGATCGAATTGGAATTTAGAAGTTGGTTTTTGCGGAGGGAGGAAAAACCGTAGAACCCGGAGAAAAACCCTCGAAGCACAAGAGTAAACCAACAAACAACTCTACTCACATGAGATAGCAGATCCAGGGATCGCATTAGCTACTACAGCCACCGCGGAGCCGGGGGAGCTGCACGGCCCCCCACTTTTTTTGCCAAAAATACGAATATAAATGAAAAACATTCCCCCCCCCCCCCCAAATTTGATTGAGAATATTTTTTCTCGGACAAATATTGAAATTTTACGAGTCTTTGAGCGTAACTGGGCAAGACAATCTTATTGTGGGGTTCCTGTATTTTTTGCCAGCCCCTCCCTCCCCCCCCCCCCATTTTTCAATATGCTCCGCGGTCCCTGTACTATGACTCATGATAACTGTTTTTTTATCAGACCGGGGCGACATGTGACGAGTCCCGCACAACATATCGTACTCCACGACTCCTTCGAGCAATAAGCACAGGGAGCCCAAGATCCCCAGTTTACTTCTTCACAGTAAATGTATAGAAAACTACTTGGTGATATTTATTGGAAAAAGCCATTTCTTGAGGCCTAAAAAGATGGATACAACATTATTACGAACAGCGGCACAAATTGCGTGCTCGGGCTGCCTGTGGTCTCATTCATCCTTAGTGGCTTGACGGGTATTGTTATCGTGACATTATTAAGGTTCGCGAAGGTACTATTCTTAGCCAAGTTTTTAGCGTTGTTTTAATTCTGTTAATTAATACCAGTCATGAGCTACCATAATCCAATATTTTTAGCCAGTTACAATTCTTTTCGCTTAGATCTAGAGTCTGTACCAGCCATCATGCAGACTCAGTAATCCAAAACTCGTGCTTAGTCTGGGCTGTTTGTCATCTATATTGGGAACCCAACTGCATTATAATGTAGGGTACTCATGAAATGTCATTCAAATTTCAATATCGATCATTTCATCGGATATCGTATTTTGTCTGGATACTGAAAAACAAACATCACGAGGGATGATTTTAAACCATCTGTAACACTGAATAGCATGCATTCGAGCTGGTTCAAGTTTGGAAGCTACACTGACCAGTCTTTGAAATCTATCGTTTCCCGCGACTTCCCCGCGAAGCTGACCCACGGGCCGGAATCTTTTTCATGCTTGGTGCTTTGCCTCTAAAACCATTAGGTGCGCACGGCCATCTGGCAAAAACCTATCAAAAAAACAGTTTCAAAAATTTCGGAGACATTTTTCGCGCTAGACAGTGAACCAACCGATTTAGGAACAAAACTCATCATCGAAAGATGGAAAGGTAGGGAAAGAATAGTAAATAAACAACATGCACATTCTTTTTTAAATTAGGGAAAAAATGAAATATCACGATACTGATGTACACTGTTGGTACACTCCAAACATTTGCGCAAAGAAGAATACTTAGAATACTCAAAACTACCAAAACCACATAGTTAGTCGAATCTAAACATCTTCATAAGGAACGTTAGATACAAAACGCAACTTGAAGCCGAAATAATTAAAATAGAAATAATTAGTTTCCTGAACTGAGCGATAGTTTTGCACTACACTAAGGAGCTTTTATAATATATGTGGGGAACCGGCTAAATCTCAAAATCTTAGCACCGCGTCAATAGAAAGACCTTACTAAGAACTTTCATTTTTGGCTCTGGTGTTTTACTGAATATGTGGTAGTTGTCAAAGATTCAAACCTACAATAGCGTTCCAATTTAGGATATGTGGTGGTGGTGGTGGGTGTAAGCTCCACTAGTTTTATGCAATATTTAAAAAAAAGCCGAACTTGAGAACAAAGCAATAATTTTCTTTCCAGAGAATTCTCTGCACATGAAAATTTCATGCAAAGTGCCCCTCAAATTTGTTGCAAATGACTGCCCGAAATGCTTTATGGGTCGTAAGAAAGCAGTGTATTTCGAGGGGGTATTCAGTACTGCTTTTAAAAGGATCAAGTAATCGCCTGCAAAAAATAAAAATTTCCTCGTCTCAATTGGATGGATGTATCAAGTAAATCCTTTGTAGCCTCTCATTTACATGGGGTTCCTAATCCGTTTGTTTCTCATTTCTTGTATACTATTCCCAAAAGAAAGAAAGTAGAATAACCTCCAACAATATTTAATCCATTTTGAGGTTATCATAAAAAAAAATTCCAACAAAAGCATTAGTTTTCTGAAATTCACATCAATATTAAGACACAAAAACACAAAGAAATTCACATACCATGGCAACAGCTACATCACGAGAAACATGTCAATCCTAATTTAAATTTCATATTTTTCTCTTCTAATGATGCTGCATTGAGAATATAAGCAACATATATGTCAAATCTATACACCTGGGGACCAAGGTTAACTGAGATATACGTGTTATCTAAAGGATAGAACAAGGTAAATGAGGTGTTATCGTCCACCTACTAAGCTGTTTTGATGTAAGAACGAAAGTAAGAAATGTGTAGTTAAACCATGGTTAGTTTAAACCACAATAGTTCTCACCGAAGACGGCTTTCTTCTTCCAATTTATTTGTTTTTCACAACTATAAAAAGGGTGTTAACAAGGTCAAGGTGTTGAGCGGTTAAAATGGAAAAGTAAAGGGAGAAAAAAAGAAAGAAAGAGTGAGAGAGAGCGAGCGAGCAAGAAAACACAAAACAAGGTAGGAAAGTGTGAATTTTGGCAAACTGTCATTTGATTCCAAACGTAACAATGCACTGTCAACAAACAATGCACAATAAATCAGCCTAGTTAAGGTATCCATTAATTGGAGTAATGAAAGTGATAATAAAAAAGGTAATTCGATGGATATTATATAGTTTCCACATCATCCTAATTTGGTTCAATATAGAATTTTAGGACTATATAGGTTTCAGTCCTATGTAAAGGAAAGCCACAAGCAAGATGAAGTCGATGTACTGAAGGGAAGGACTGAAGTACGAGAGCACTTGATGTGTAATTATAAAGCAGAAGTCCTAAAACTATAGTCAGTAGAATAGGACAGCTTTAGGGCCCGATTATATGGAGCGGACTGGCTCGGTTTGCCAAGATCCCGGCTTCTCTATAAACACACAAAATTCGGTCGTTGCGATTACATGGAAAACGGGCCACTCCGATAAGCCGAGCCCGCTTCGTAGCCAACGGGGCCGGGCAGTGACATGATTATTTACGTTATTTTATCAAACATGTGCGTTATAGAAATGTAGGACGATATTTTGTAGGTTTTAAAAGACAGAGTTCCCCGGCGAGATCTGCTGGTGATTTTATTCAACTTTTATTTTAATTAAACCCATGAAAATTCGTATTAAGAAATCTGAATAACAAGATTGCAGTTATCGAGCTGCATAATTCATCGGTATCGGCTGAAAAAGATACGGCTTAAAAACTTCCTTAATAATATGAATAACGGTCTGTAAGACTATTATTTAGAGTCGGTATAAATGCTTCAGATTAAGAGAAACTAACGGAACCGATATACAATTTAACGGGCCTTTTATCTGAAATCTTGTTCCAGTTTAAGGCTATTTCTAAAGAGCCCTAAAGCTACAAACACCTTTAAATTTCTGTTTGTTCTTAGTTGCTCTCTCTGGATTCTTGAAGCCAAACCATTAACTATTTTAAAAAATACCTAAAAATCCCATCCCAAAGTTTTATATATAAGTGCTTTAACATTTAAATTAAACTGAAACAAAATTTTTGCCCCTCCCAAAGCAGTTCAATTTGGAGGCCAAAACAGAATATTTTCAGTCTTTGATTCTCAGGAGAGTCCAATTCTATTGTTTTGTGGTCCAAATTGAACCGCTTTGAGAATTGCTGCAAGGGGGTCTATTAGATGGTTCAATAGATTCTACAACACCGTGAATTTAAATAAATAATAAATTTAAAAGTCGAAAAGTGTGTGAGTGCATGTCATGATCTAAGGACCAAGCCTTGAAGCTGGCCTCTAGCTTAGCAAACAGCCATATTTTCCCTTGTGGTTCAGTTCAGATCAAACTAAATTCAATCAGATATTAGGCATTATTTATGCTTTACTTGATTGTCCAGCCTAATACTACTTAAGTATTATAATTCTATGGGAAATAATAAGAATATTCCACTTGACATTCTCAAATTATTTATCTAAGACGGATCTACCTAGTCGTATCGGCTCGAGTATTCATGAAAATCGGCAACTGGAGTTAAGCCAAAACGTCGGCTCGGATCCCATAAACTGAATGCGAAATGCAAAATATTAATCCTAAGTTTTTGAATTTAACATCAGTGCTTCCCGTTGTTTACCAATACGGCTCAATTCAAAAAAAAAAAAAAAAAAAAAAAAAAAAAAAAAAAAAAAAAAAAACAAAAATTGAAACAATCATGAATAGAAAAGAAATGAAAGAAGTTCAAATAAAAACCTGCTCTACCAGGACGCCGTGCAATAATAATATTAATTGTTCTAAA
>WUAP02209103.1:0-20560 GCA_015163945.2 Stichodactyla helianthus | reverse complement strand
GACGTCAAAGATACAAGACGCGGGAAATCTACCTCGTACCAGTCTTTTTAGCCGAGCACGACGTCCTGATTGAAGGTCGCGTCCTCATGCTAAAACAGTCTATTATGGCGTAAGAGGGGTCGGCAAAATAGAGGGGGTTACGTTATCTTGAGTAGTCTGAAGGGAGGGTTAGTTATTAAGTTGCAGAGGTGTGAGGCTGAAAGTATGACCGACGTCTTGGGGGCTGTGAAATATGAAATATTTACTCCCCACATAAGGGGTAGGGGGAGTTATGAAATGTTTGGTAGCCAAGGCCCAACCCCCACTCCCCTCCCCGCTAATTGAAAGTCCCGTTACTGCATACTGTATACTGCACGTTACACGGTATGGTATGCAGTAACACTGAAATGGCTTTCCATTGACCATGTAAATCATCCAATCACAAACTTAGTTACGGTTACGTTAAAAGAAGGTACGAGTAGGAATGTCACGTATCTTTTCTCACTCGTACGAAATCTGCTCTATTATCGACGCAAAAATGTTTAGTTGTGATTTATAAATATACAAATAGCAGCATCAGCATGGTGCTTATTTTCTACCTGTGTTTTATATAAAGAAAATAATATATTCAAAAATTCAAACCCAATTTAAATGCATGAACATTTCAAAACAAACACACATTTTTCTGAGCCATTTCAGTATCACCAAGCAGCTCTAACTAGCTGGGCTCCCTGTGGTCCTATAAAACGCTTTTTTTCATGTTCTGTGCTGTTTTATCAACACGAGAAAAGTTTTAGGATCACGAGGCGAGTGCGAGTGATGAAACAGCATGGAAAATGAAAAAAAGTGTTTATAAAGCTTTTATAAAATAGAATAATATGCTTCCACGGAAACCATGTTTCTATGCTTTTATATCACACGGTTATTAGCCAATCAGAGCGCGTGTTATATATTATTTATTTTATAATTAATCTCAAACACAGTGGTCCAAATTACCTGATTTTGCGGTCCTCTTCCGGCGGCATCGATGAATTTCTTGAGTAATACGTATCAGCCCTGAACACATTCCATTGAAATAATGCTTTAACTTGAGCATTGCACGAGAAATTCACACGAGAATTCATTCTGAAGCTTCTATCAAACTTGAAAGGTAACGCAGTTTCAAGAGTGCTGCCACCTCCGTACGTCTCCACGTGTGGGACCGAACAATCCAGCTCTGTTACAACAACTATTGTTTGCGCTGATTTGAAAGACGCCTCGTTCCAGGCGCTTACCCGAGCTTCGTAAACAGACTTTGATCGAGTTTTAGTGTAAGTATGGTTTACAGTTGATGCGTAGTATGATTGAACGTCGAATGGCAGACGAATATTTGGGCTGAATATTTTCATGGGTTCTTTGCCTGCGCCTCGTATTGGAAAAGGAACTGTGATATTGGTGTTTTCTCCAGTTTCAAGAATAAACTGTGTATTGTTTCCTGGTTGCGCACAGAATATAATAAAGGTTACAGCTCTTCCTGGATTTACCGGGCTATTCGATATTAAATAGAGTCCAACAACCGATCTTAGTATTATGACATTAGACGAATATTCCTTAGAACTGATGCTGTTAAATGCCTTTACGCGAACGGTGTAGTTGCCTGGTAACGTATAGGCGTGATTGATGGTTGCTATGGTTTCTATCTTGCTTTCGATTTCATCCCCGAAATTCCATTTGTATGTTGCACAGGTACCGTGGAGATGTTTGGCGTGCAGGGTAACTGGATACTCTAGCGGTAAAATATTTCGATCTCGTCCCCGTCCGTACTCCCCTGGGGTAGAACCATTCTGGGAGTGAAGAGCTTCAATGGTCAGGCTTTCTACTTTTTGAATGATCGACACACGTGTTACTAGACGAACATAACTAGCAATGTTAAAGATCACCAAAGTCGTAACATAGCACCCAGGGGTTTCGTAAGCGTGTGTAAAGTTAAAACCACTCTGCGAGGAATCCAGTTCAAGCTTTTCTGAGGTGCTGTTGTCCCCGAACTCGATCTGATAGCTGGCGTTAGAAGGCGGTGGAAGCGTTTGGTTGCGATGGAATCGGAAAGTAACTGTGTTTTCAGGCCACTGTAGAGTATATTGTGGAGCTATCGAAAACCCAACTACCGGGTTGAGGACTGAAACTGTCGAAGACACAGTTGCATTTCCGCTGAACTGGTTCCACACCGTCACATAAATAGTATAGATGCCTGACTTGCTGAATTTGTGTTGAAAGCGGATGTAACGATTGGTTGAAAGACTCTTAATGACCATAGTCTTCCCGGCTTCCCCATACGACCAAACGGATATAGCATGGGTACCAGTCTGCATAACTAAGAAGGCCATGGCAGGAAAGTCAACTTGAACGTAAGGATTCACAAGAACCTGAGGGTATGTGATTGGCTGAATTAGAGTAACTGTCAGGGATATGGTTTGGTTTTTTGTCACGGCGTTGACCGCGTACACGGTCATTTTATAAGTTCCAGGTGTTTCGAAATCTTCGGGTTTAAAGACTACACTTTTGTCAAGGTTCTTAATCGAGATCAGCTTCTTACCACGGGCAAAAATTTCCACAAAACAAGTAACGAAAGAACCTTCTGTCCATCCCCATTGGATTTCAAATTTTTCATCAAATGCTCTAACTATGTTGGGAAATGATTCGAGTCTTGTGAAGTTAAGCCCTACAATTGGCTCTTCGACTTTGGCAGTGCCTGTAGCAAAGACAACACCAAACTTATTTGTGCAGTTTATTGACAACCTAAAATGGCCTGCCTTGGCGTATGTGTAACTAACAGGTGGACCTAGTTTGTCGTACGTCAGTTTTTCTATTTTGTCACCATAATTAAGCGTGCACTCAAAGTGTGCCCCTTCATCCCAAGTTATCTTGATTGTAGTGGAAAAACCATATATGGTGGGCGCTGCGGAAATCTTGAGCCCACGAAGAGGCTGCTGGATTTTAGGGGCCCTGGCGTTAAACGACGATGCCGAGACAGACTGGTAGCTTAACAGGTTTTGTGCTGTGATGTTGGGAGTAAACTGGCCTGCGTACCTATACTTGTGGGTAGCTACCCCATCGTAGGAAGAGACTGGTCCCAAGCCGTCACCAAAGTTGAATACGTAAGTCACTTGAGATCCTTGGGTAACATTTGCTGTAATGCTCACTTCCTTGTATATTTCGACATCAAGATCAACTTGTGATGTAATATGGAGACCTCTGATTGGCTCTTCGACAATTGCTGTAATGTTGCAATTAGTCTGGGCAAGTAGGTTAGAAGCTTTGATTGTCACGTGATATTGCTTTGCCTCCGAGTACGTATGATTTAAACTAATTTCTTGACCCAAGAGTTGAGATGTAACATTCACTTCCGGCGAACCATCACCGTAATTCACAAAATACGTGACGTCACTTCCGTTTGATATCCTCCAAAACACTCTTATTTGGCTGCCAATTGGCACTACTTTGTCAAAAGTCCCACAAGTAAGATCTTTGATTCTAAACTGTACCGAGATTTCCTTGGATATGCTTACTCGACCTATTTGGTTGAAGGCTGTAGCTATCATTATGTACTTTGTTTTTTGGAAGTAAGTCTTCGAGATGGAGGACCTCTTAGTGATGATATCAGCCATACCGTCTCCAAAACTGACGTTATATTTGACCCCACCTCCCCCTGCCTTGACAAGCCTGACTTCAAATGCTTCACCGGATGCCACACACAAAGGAACACTGACGTCAAAGCCTTTGATCGCTTTCTGCGCATAAAATGTTATGGAGTGACTAAGATTGCTAATCAGGTTTCGAGCAGTCACACTGACCACGATTTTTCCTTCTTTAATGAATGTTTGGCTTCTCGAAACGTGAGTTTTCCCCGACTTGGAAATCCCTTTGTCGTGGTAGACTTCATCATTGATCATCCATGTGAATCTTAGGTCGGTTCCTTGTTCGGCCTGACTTCGTAAAACCTTCGTTTTGTCGACGGCTACATAAATTCCGCTGTCACTTCGTCCGTCGGCGTCAACGTCTATACTAAGATGCTTCACAACGTCTTGAACTGTGAGATTGCAAAAGATGATCTCATTACTTACTGTATTCGCCGCCGTTAAAACAATCTGCCACTTTCCTGCTGTAAATGTCCTGTTGAATTCCAGAAGTGGGCCGTCGAAATTTCGAATCAAGTATCCGTCGCTAAAGTTAACTGTATATGTGACATTGTTGCCAGCTCCTTTGAAGATTTTGAAGGTAACGCTCGTGTTTGAAGGGGCAGGGTTTGGAAAAACGCTGATGGAAATGTTGGATATTTTTTCTTCGACCAGGAATTGTCTGGTACAAGAAATGAAGGAAATGGCGTTCGATATGTTGAGGGTTATTGTATATGTTCCGTGGAACTGGAAGTAGTAAGGGAAATGCTTGGTGCTGCAAACTGCTAATGAACTGACAGTTTCCCCTTGAATCGCCCAACTAAATGTAAGATTATTGCCCGTACTGTACACAGCAACAAATGTCTTGTTGTCAAAAAGCTCCACGCCTGCGAATGACTTCAGACATTGCCCACTTACGGACTCCAGAATAAAAATGCTAGAAGTTGCAATAATAGTGGCTAAGTGATTGATTCTGCAGGTTATGTTATGATTTCCTCCTTTGGAAAATGTATGTTGGACTGACGTAGCATTTGGTCTAGTGAATTTCGTTCCATCTCCAAAGTCCCAAATGTATAGCTGGTATGGAGCAAAGTCTCCCTTCAAAGTGCAGTTCAGTGTAACGGATGCTGTTGCAGCTGCCCAATCAGGGATGCTTAATGACAGGGGATTTAAAACGAGTATACTGAACGACTTGTTCGCACTAAATGCTTGATTACTGGCAATAACTGTTACGTTTGTGACTCCAACTTTCCTGAACGTTTGCAATATTTCATTACTATTCCCAAAAACTGCACTGTAGTTATTTTCAATAATCCACTTGTACCTCACCAAGGGTCCAGTATCAACTTTCGCAAACAAACTGGTTTGCAAACCTTGATAAACCGGTTTGTCAGGTTGAGATAAGCTTCCGGTCAAGCCTGTTATTTCCCCTCCAACTAATAAACGAACAGTTGTGTTGACGGAGCTGATTTCATTGAAGGCTTCAGCATACACTTCAAAGAATCCATCTTCAGGAAAACTAAGGTTTACTTTGTAAACAAAGAACAATTCTTCGTGATTTTTATCATCCACATACGTGTGATATCTCTCTTTGCTTGATGCGTTTGTCAAAATAACCGTAAGATTTGTCGCTACAGAGATGTTTAAAGTAAGTTCAACTGGAGTATTCTTCCTGGTTCCAAAGTAGTCGAACCCCTCAGGATAAGCCGCAAGGATTGACATCACAGGCTCTTGTATCCTTATCTCTCGCTGCTTTATCACGGGAAGTGACGTCACATTATTAGTAACGTTAACGTGATAGTACGTAACTCCCGACTTTGTTATCACGTGACGTGTCAGGAATGTACTTGCTTCGGCAGAGACGGCTCTTAACAAGTATTCTACAGATATTTCCGTGTAGGAGTCGCCAAATGAGAAGTTGTAACCTTTCTTTATTTGGCTTGAAGAAATTGCATACTTCCGTACTTTGTTCGCTCCACTTCGGTTTCCTATAAGTCCAGATCCTTCGATTACCCAGCCCAAAATATCCCCCTTTTGAGCTCTGCAGGCATTGTTTTCAGGTATTACAAATATATTATAGCCTACTTGTATCGGAACCGACCCAAAATCACAAACCACTGAATAATTGACTGAAGAATGCGATTGTGGGTAGACCAATGACTGAAGAACACTGCTGTCGCACACCAAAGGGTTCTGACATTTCGAGCTTGATACGTTTAGAAGTTGAGCTGCAGGGCATTGCTGTTTTGAGTCCAGTGTACATTTATCTTCCACGGAAATACACGATGAGTTTTTAATGCAGTAGTATTTGTCATCTAGGGCACATGTGGGTCGGGCAACCTAGAGCAAAGAGCAGAAACAATTAATATATACACCTATTTAAAAAAAAAAAAAAAAAAAAAAAAAAAAAAAGAAAGAAAAAAAGAAAACGCAATTGCAATCGATAGTAGTATCCTTCGCAGCCGTTATTAGAGTGGGGAGGGATTTGACCGACACTAATAACGGCTGCAAAGGAGACTAAATCGATAGCAGCTAGCAACAAGCCAAGACTGCCAAAGCCTTCGATGATTTTTTCAGTAGTTCATCCATTCAGATGCTGTCATTTTAGGTTTTTTATTTCAGTGCAGGCTGCTATGCCTCCCATGTGCCTGAAAACTCAGCTAATATTACCCGACGTTTACTTTCAGTCTCCTGTCCCAGTCGCTTGTTCAATGCTTTTCGCTATGACAACGTTTTTTTGAAATAATAATATCCCGGGGGGACTTCCATACATTAGGGAGTGGAGGTGCTTGTCGGAAATTTTGAAAATGACCCCTAAAAAATACCTTGTCCTGGTGGGTGTGGCAACACATGACTTTTACCCCTAAGAGGTGTCATATATACTAAATGATATTTTCTAAAATGTAATAGTAGTAAAGACAGTAGCTTGAAAAAGTTTAAAAGGCCTTCTATTTCTCGAAAAGGAGCTTTATGTACTAGCAAATGCCCTAAAAGATACCAGCTAACTTTGTTAGAGAACTTTGTAGATTTTCATCATCCTAAGAGGTACCAAACTACAAATTTTAACCACTAAAAGGTACGACGAGCATCCGCGCCCATTTTGGAGGGGAGTCCTCCCCCACCGGGAAGTGTATACGAATTTTGATAGAAGAAAAAGGCTAGTAAAGAAGGCTTATTTCTCACTAGCAGGCAAATTAAGAAAAAAAATGATTAGTAATTGGTTATGATTGGATGGCTAGTGGTTTAAAGCAACTAATGGGTTATAGAGAAGATTTCGTATTACAATGAAAACCTCGCGGCGCGATCGGTGCCGTCAGCGTACCTTGCCGTGTCCGTGATGTTTTCTAGAATTTTGACTTGCCTTGCCGTGCCTTGACCTTGTCACGACCGTGTTTGTGCCGCGAACTTTTTACATTCATGCGAAATCTGCTCTATGAAGAAAGGCCCTTTTTCTGCTCACAGGTCTCACACTAAAAACCCAAAATGATGGCCAAGGTGTGACAGTCGTTTCCTGATGAGTTCTCTTTGACGATTTGAATAAAGAAAGATATTACTTTTAACTCGTTATCTTAATAGACCTCTTTACGTTGGGCTTATGTTTTCCGATTTCAGGTCACGTGTCATTCATTATCTTGGGAATCATTTTTTTGTTTCTTGGTAACACTTGAGAAGATACATTAATATGGAGGAACCTCAAACAAAGAATCTTAGTCCCAAGAGGATGACACGTGGTCTCCAAAGGGAAAACATTACGCCCAAAGTAAAGAGATCTTTTTGTTTTACGTCGAACTTGCTGGAAGTAATTCCTCAGTCTCCACAGCAAGATGCTTATTACATTAGCCAAATACTACTCGATAGTTGATATTTCACAACATTTCCCCCCCTCCTTCTAGTAGTCAAAACGTGGTCAACTTACAAAGATATTGATGTTGCCAGCAGCATAGCCATAAATCTCTAAACCAAGAACCATCGCATCATGAGTGAACAACGACGAAGGAATCAAGAAAACACCTGAAGTGTGGAGTGAGTTTATGTTTGATACTGTCCACTGTGGAACCGGCGGGCCAACACCATGGTAAGCAGGATCTATTGGATTTATAATTAAATCGAAATTAATATGCATCGATTACATGTATTCGCCTTTCCGAAATTCAACCGAGGACGGGAACGGACTCGTGCCGTACAGAATTGTGGGGCTGAATTTGGGAACAGGATCAAAACGCGCCGCCATCTTGGATCGCATTCTGGGATTGATTTTGGAGACGAGATAGAGTTCGTGCCCAGTCTTTCTTTGAATTTCGGAAAGGTGAATGGGGTTGCTTGCGGCGATATCCAGTGTTCCTGTTCCAATATGCCTCTCCCATGCAATGCAGTTGATCTCGAGTTGAATTTATTTTGCCCCACAAAACTCTCAGAAGGTTGCGTCCCATTCAAATTCTAACCGACCAAAACAATGGATATAAATTGACTCTTGAAATTTGAAAGCTGATATCTCGTTTGATATTGCATGGAAGGAGCTAAAAATTTCGTAGATTTCTTATCATCAATAAACTTCTTTTAAGATTTGGATTCGGTTTTCAATCTTCTCAACTTTTTAAAATTTAAAAACCGTATGCAATATCAGAGATATCAGCTTTCAAATTTCTGTGTGGCAAAAGCGCTAATGAGCCCATACATTCTTTGTAAAATTTAGAGGTTTTAAAAGCGCATTATGCAAAATCTGTTTCATGTGCTGAGCTCAAATGTTCACGGAAAGCTAATTTTACAATGTTCTTTTCAATATTCGGAGTTGATTTGGTGTTAGTTTTAAGTTAAAAAGTGAAATGCCTATGCTAATGAGCAAAATATTGTCAACAATGATCCACCTATAGGAAGTACATCAAAAGAGCTTAAAGAGGGGGTGTGTGAGTATTATTTTGAGCATTAGAACACAGAAATTTAAAGGCTGATATCTCGCTTGATATTGCATGGAAAGAGCTAAGAGAGAGTGGGGGGGGCTCCACCACTTAAAACTAAACAATTCTAAATATTGCCCAAAAATTAGAACCTTCCCTCAGGGGATTTGAAAGGACCGTAGTCATTCTCAACAGACTTATTGTTGTGCAAAGTTTGTCGGTAAGACTCTTTAATCAGTATATTTGCTGATATGAGTGAAAGAGTTTAGACTTAATGAACATGTCATATAACAAGTTAATTTTTCATTAACACCATCATCAGCTCTAACAATACGACTCAAAAAGGGTAAGATATACCGTTTTTGACGTTTTTGTGAAGCAATTTGTTGAAAACACTCAAAAAATAGTTAGATAAAAGATTAACAGTCAGCTTCACTAAAGGGGTTTTCATTTATTTCTTACTTAAATTGAGACTTCACCAGGTTTTGTTTGTATTTTCTGCGCACTACATGATACCGGTCTACATGATCATCTTCAACGGTTTTTCCCAAGGCATTTTAAGTAAAAGTTTCATATTCGTGCGAATCCTCACATCTGTGGCCACCCTTCCATCCGTAACACATACGTATTGTCCATTGTATTTGTTTTCTTTTCAAAACATTATTTATAGATCAGTAGGAAGCGAAGTGTTGACATAATCATGTGAGATTGATATTCTATTTTAGAAGCTTTGTGTAGCTAGATTGTTTCAATCTCATCCTCACGTATGCCTTTGAGTTTTAATTATAAAGCGTTTCAATTCTGAACTTTCAAAGTACATCTAACCTCACAGGATCACTTTGTCATCAGAAAGCCCTTTCAAAATAAGTAAGAATCCTGCTTAACGTTTGACGATATCTCTTGTTACCGAGATACTACCGAGAAATCGATGACGTCATCACAGGGAACAAAAAACCAACCAACAAACCAAACCAAAAACAAACCAAAACCAAAACCAAAACAAACAACAACAACAAAAACAAACAAACAAACAAAAAACTTTTCTTACAAACATAAATCTCTTCTTAAACGGGAAAAAAGCCTTAATTTCCTTGTGATAGATCTGCAACTAATGGGATTGTTTTTATTTGTTCTTTTTTTTCCCTGTTAATAGATCCTCAGTTATAAGGTATCTCGTAGAAAGTAGCAGTCGAGAAATGATGTTAAAAATACACTCTGTTCCATGATTCTCAAACAATTTTGACAAGTAGCAAAAAACCCAAGCAGAATACCTGTAATATTTATCACCTTCTTGTCAGCTTGTATTAAAAAAACTTAGACGCTTATATTTTCTACCTAAATGCTATCACAACACATCATAAAAACGCCAAATTTCATCAATAAAGGAAGTCGTAAATTTAGAGAATTTCTTCTGTATGCCAAGAATTGGGCGCGATAACGCTCAAACTAGAGCAACTTTGAGTCGACCAATAGGAATTCAGGATAAAAATACACGTATAGAAGATTTTAAATGAAGATTTCAATTTTGAGACATTAATGGCTTTGCAGACGGCTCATTTATTTTAAAAACACCTTTTAAAGTCCTCGTTAAATCGTTCAACCACCGAAGGTTTTGTATTTTACAATAGAGTGAATTATTGCTCTATTTGAACGATTTGCCTGAAACCTCTTCTACTTGAGTCTTTGAGACTTTTTTGGATTTAAAGAGGAACACTTGGCTTCTACGTCAAAGTATGGTATCGTTAACTTTGATCTTGAAGCGGTTTTGATAGCAAAGTAGGCAGTTGATGGCGGGGTTTGATATATTGAAGAAATCCCAACTTATAAACCTCTAGGTGCTGAGATATGTGGGTGAAGTAAATGACGCCATAGGAAGGATGGATTTAACGAGTTGGCTCTAATCAGAACTTAAGAATGTAATAAAAACGGGATATATAACAAATATTGGGAATACATGGGCGGAGTGATGCATGAAAAACGAGACAATTATGAACTTTTTAGTCTGCGCGATATGGCAACTGTTAAAAGACGGTTAATGGTTTTTAGGAATAAAAATAAAAAAATGACAAAAAATATAACAAGAATAGATTCGTATAAATAGACGTTTTCCGAGATGCGCGAGCGCTTTCATCAAATATCGCGGGCAGTATGAGCAAACAACTACATAGCGAACATAGAAATGTTGGGTATAGGATCTTTAAGAAAAAATATGACAAACTTATATTATTTTCAAATAAATTTTGCTTTCCGAAATCGCATGATCCTTTTGAATATTTCGACATTACAATCTGAATTAGTCAGTCAAAAAGCAAAAAACTTCCAAATTGTTCTCCAAATTTTTTTAAAAGACTTATTTTCCTTTAAAAATGCTATTATACGAACTATCCCATCGATACAAGTTTTTTCTTTATTCTTTATTGTCTTTGATTTTGCAGTTTCTATGCACTTCTGCTCGAAATTGCCTCATCTTTAAGTCCGACCGCCATGTTTGATGAAATAGCTAGTGTGTATCTCGGAAAAATACTATTACAATACTATCAGTGGCTACTTGAAAAAGGAGGAAAAAACAAAAGAAAGAAAGAAAAAATAGAAAATGAATAACTCTATGAATCCTAAGAAATTCCCAAGTCTCAATATATATAAAAGCTTGAAGCGTTAAAAAGAATGAAGTTAGAGAACATGTACAGCCAATACTCGTTATCTCGATACGAAGCAATTTCACTTTATTAATGTACGTCGACCTGATCACAAAGAACATAACGGCCACAAGCGACATTTATAGTATAAAATCTTGAAGCTGATAATATATTTGTCTTAGGGCTGATAAGACTGATTTTTTAGAATCTTCTCTCCTTAGGATCGTGAAGATAAGAGAAAAAGTCGGGAAATGGAAAGCCCGTGATCATTATCTTTTAATTTTCCTTGTTTCTACAAATTGTCTTTAGTGACAACTAACTCAAAGGTCTGCTTATCTTACCAGTTTTCATTTCATATATTAACAATATAGTGTAATAGTTATCTAGATCATAACTAGTGATAAGATTTCTAAATCATTTTGAACTATAATGAATAATTATGTTCTTCTTACTTGCCCTTCTAAGATTTTGAGAGTTTGCCCAGAAATTGATAACTGTGATGATGTTTTGAAAAGGATACGGTTTGCAAATACACCGTCGGAGGCTGGCAAAAATTACTACCAGCGACAGGGTGTTTAGAAATGTATTTCCACCACACGGGTAGCCGTAATAGAGGAGAATTAAAAAAGTAAAAAAACTAAATTTTCATTTTGTTTCATGACGGGGAAATGTGAGTTATTTTGCTGGTTTAAAATGCTAATCATGATTGTTTAATTCCATAGTTTCAGTAGTTTTATAATTCGATCTGATTATCAACCTTTTTCTCTTTTCTTTATCATTTCCTTTTATTCTGTGCTAGTTAAAGAAAAAATGTTTTTCCACAAGCTGTGAGGCTTCATTGTTTAGCACTGAAGCCATTAAATTACAAGAACAGTTAATGGAGCTCTCCGCCCCTTAAAGGATTTTAAGCAAGATGTGTTGGATCAAGCCAATGCCAATTATTTATTTTCTACAACTCGAGACAAGTACAACTGAACAACTAGTGTATCTTACCCCTTTTAAGATACGTTTTTGACAAACTGGGCTCTTAAATGTAATGTTTCGTTAGATGGACTAACTCGTGGTAATTGTGTTTTTTTTTGTCAAGAGCTCCGAATGCGTTTTTAGGCAGATTTCATAGTTAAGCATTTTTGAACGTAATCTAAGGACTAGAAAACAATTATGAAAATGGGAAAGAAAGTGGGAATAAAAATAGGAATAAAATTGGGAATTAAAATGGGAAACATCTATATAAACTACTGGATGTCCTGTAATTGTTTTAATCCAATAAATTCTATAAATATTTATTTACTTTTCATTTATTTATTCATCGAAAGAAATAATTAAGGAAATAAAGAACTGGAAAATAAAGAACCTGAAGACAAAAATAAAAGAGCTAATTTAGAACGAAAAGAAAAAATCTAAACAAAAAGAAAAAAATTGAGAAAACAAAGAATTAAAAAAACAATGAAAGAGAAATAATTACAGCATAGTTAACTATGATTACAGAAAGGTAAAAAGAGGAATTTTGAAACTCTGCAGAAGTTATAATGAAACATGTAAACGTTTTTATTAAAGAAAGTAAAGTTACTCTTAATTATTCTCTGAAAGGAATAGGAAAAAAATCTAATTTTGGTCTTACATTTAATCACAAGACTACCTTCAAGTTTCCTCTAACATGCTGTCATAATATCTAATTGACAGATTCTGACGGCTTTTTTCGCTTGAAACTCTAGGAAATAAGGAAATTGGTTGCTCCATTTTTTATTGTCGGAAAATAAAAAAATGCAGTTGAGCTTTGAGAAGCCAGGCCCTCGCGCCGAATGTTACTTGTTCCCGCTATATCCGGAATAAAATAAAGAAAAACGTTTCTAATAGTTTATATTAATGCTGGGTTGTCAAACTATCGGTTAAAACTGGAAGAATATTTACTTAAAAAGATGCTATTAGTCTCATGGAGTGGAATTTGAAGTTGACCATGTATGTGTGAATTAGTTGAATTTGCCCAATTAGAACCACCTATCTTCCCTTCATCAATGGGCTATTTCATTCTACTGTTGTTAGAAAGCTGATATTAAAAAAAAAAAAAAAAAACTATCTTTCTTTAAGGTATTTGTGTGTTTAAGAGGAATGAATATCGAAAGGAAAAATAGGATTGGTCAGATTTGTTGATAAGTTTGATGAAATGTCGCTGGATTAAAGGTATTTAATTTCATAAACAAATTCTTGTTTGTGTACGAAGGCCCACATCATAACTTACTTTGTTTTATTACCGAATAATTAATGTGCTAACTGAACTTTTGTCATAATTATTTTTACATGCATTATTTTGCAACTCCCCCTCAATGATTTTTTCGCATTTTCTTTCTTTCTTTCTTTCTTTCTTTCTTTCTTTCTTTCTTTCTCTCTCTCTTTCTCTCTCTCTCTATTCTTTCTTTCTTTCTCTTTTTCTTTCTCTTTTTCTTTCTTACTTTAACTCTAATCTAAATGTGCTTGAATTTGGTTACTGTTTATTCTTTGCGACAATCTAAGTAAATTTGTTTCAAGTGGTTGCCATAGCAACCCTTAGAGCCCTAGTGTTGCTAGGCAAGACATGCAACCGTCAGCTCGGAAGTACGGAAAAGGACTAAGGATTCTAATCTTGATCCATTCAAAAGAAATATCTTACCGATAATTTCAAAATATTTAGTAATTCGTTTTTTACGGCCCTCAGGGCTTTCCGAAACCGCTGAATAAACGAAAGCTATTGTAAGACGATAAAAAAAATCACATTTATAAAAAAGACAGCAACGTGTTTCTTTTTGAATTGACCTAATGAAAACATGAGTGTGGGAAAGTTCCAAGGATATAACCTGCAAAAGTAAACATTTCATTAAGGTCTTTTTCCTTAATTTTCCTTAATTTTCTTACTCACACAACCAACCGGTTTATCTTAAGTTAATTTGGTTTACTCCAAATCATAGCCTGTGCCAGGATCCAGTGCTATTCAATTTATCTTGGCTGACAACAGATTACAGGAGCAAATATATGGCCGTCCCTAATTCTTATTTTCGGAAGATGTCTATTAACGATGTCAACTATGAAAGACCTTGTCGATGTGTTAAAATATTGTATAGGAAGCATTTGAAAACATTAAAAATATTGCGGTGTACTGAAGCGAGTGATTTCAATGGACTCTCTAGGATGAGCTAGTCCTCGTTTTCCGCCTCTTACCTGGTAAAGATAGGTTCCCAAAATCTTCCTCTAACTGCCATGCTGCTTGCATTTTTGTTCCCTGATACACTTTGACGCTACACTGAAACTCGCTTTGCGTTTTCACGTATTTCGGGCATGAGATGTCCACGTACTTTACTGGGGAGACGACTTGTATATCGCTGTATGCAGTTTTTAGGGCATAAGATAAAGAATTCACCGCCGTCAGCCTCTTTGTTCCCCATCTTGTCGGGGTAAAACTAAACGGCAAGCTTATACTTTTCTGAGTGGAATATCCTGACTCTTCATTGATATCAATCGAAAGTCCAGGATCGCTTATTGTTCCGTTTATAAACACTGCGGTTATACTTGCTTGAACGAATAGTTGTAGATCCTTGGAAGGCTTATTAAGGGAAAAATGTCCAACAAATACAGTGGAATTATACACCGTATTTGCCTCTTTGCCTCCGCAAGTGTAGGTTACGTCTCCTGTGCAATTCACATTGCAGGTGCTAGCAGCACCGTATGTCCCATACACATTTCCACAAAGGCACAAGTCACCATTTTGTAGTGCTGTGTATGGGAATGATAACTGTCCACAAAGTCGCACACACCTTTCTGGTTTGAGCAAAGAGGCATTGTAGTCCCCAGCCAATACGGTAAACTCCCGATTAGCAAGTTTTTCAGCGAAACAACCAAGTTTTAATGAATCTAGAACAAAAACAGAGCCGTTAGTGATGCCCTAATACATACATTTTATCTCACAAAATGGTTAGTGTTATCGGCAGTATTATCACGTTGTTCTTTGTCTTTGTTGTTTTATCTTGGAGATCGGCTTTCGCGACTGAGCTGCCTGTCATGACGGTCTCATAGTTCTATGCGTTTTTAGCTAGCATTACAGAACTAATTTGGAGTAAAACGCTTTCGATCAAAATGAACTATTTAATAGAAGAATACCAGATACGAGGAGTTAAGACAATTTCAGAAATTAAGAAGTTCCGCAAGTAACCTGATCCAATTATACTTCTCATTTCGATTGCTGTTAGGAGACGTTGTAGGCAAAGAATGCATCGAACACCAATATAACTTCAAAAGGTTTACAAGGAAGCAATTTTTCAAAGCATTATTCTCGCTCAAATATCAGAGAAAGGAAGAGGAAATAGTAATGACTGAAAATGAACATAATTAATCCGAATCTTCAAGTTGTTTTCTGTTTTTCATTTGTTTGTCAATGGTTTGACACCGTTGGAAGAAAAGACTGTCACCAGATTGGGTTATTTTGGACATAAATAAAAGAAAAAAAATTAAATTTATATATAAAATAAAACCAAAACAAGCAAAAAAAAAAAAAAAAAAAAAAAATTGTATAGATTTGTTAGTGATCCAAAAAAGTGACATCATTTTTCTGACAGAATCAACTGTTACGTACTTTGCCACTAAAGAAGAAAGAAGGAAAAACAGCAAGAAATAAAATACAATCAACGCATTGAAATTCGCTCAATAAAAGTGTTCCACGAAATTACTTTCTTCACAAAACTTTCTTTCTTTTCAATTCAAAATGGTAGTTATAAGGCTATATATTTTATGTATAGTTAAACAAAACTGTATCTCGTTCAATTAAACATTTTAATACCCTACAGCATTCATTTCTAACCTGGCATTGCTGAAAATGCAACTGCAGAGTTGATAGGAATAGGTGTTCGAATACTAATAAATAATCAGTGTTTCGGTTGGTTGGAAATGAGTAGAAAAGGGTTTCAGATGCAGTGCAGTTTTCGATTCCTAAAGCTTAAGCTAAAGCAGGTGCACGCTTGCTATTGGTCTTATAATCCCGATGATATAACGCTTTCTTATTTTTTGAACATTTTTGCCCGTATAATTGATCATTTACTCACCAATGGTGTTGCATGATATTGGGGTAGAGCAGCTACATATCTTCAATCCCAAAACAAGGAAAACTAGAGCGACAATCCATTCACCTTTCATGGTCATTCCACCATTCCTCGCTAACACGTTTCAAGCAAAGCTGGTCGTCGTAGGTTGCTAAGAAGGCTCGACTTGAAAACAATCTAAATAAGAAGAAGAAACTCGAATTCTAAAGCGTTGCAGAAACGGGGCACTCAATTGTTAACATTTGTGCTAAAACATCACGTTTGGAAGAGTCAACTCGTTTCGTTCACTTTTCCCAATATATTTAACTTCTTTATGATAACGAAGCTGACCGGACAGCGTACGAGATGTAAATAATTACGAAGTCTGTTAGTTATTCTCACACTCATGTCACTACCAGCTGCCTTAAAATTTGTCATGCCAAAAAGGTTCCTGATTGGCTTTAACTTTGCCTCGAACACGCTACGTACGTAACGGGCCCAAATGGACAGATTCTCCCGATCCTGAAGAGATTAATATTAACTCTTAAAGCTCTTCTGAAGGTTTTGGGGCTTCTAAATATCGAAAGGCTTTGACGAGTTCCAAAAGAGAATATGACAATTGCAATCAATTTTGGAGTTAATTTCACATTACCCTCTCGGTAGCTCGAGCAATAAATTTTTATCCTGGGCTACCAACTGACTATCTCTTTCCTTCTTACCAATGAACGTATATTGTCACTATATTGCATATATGTGTCGTGTGGTATTTTCATGGATATGTTCACACAGAGAGTGTGATAGATATAGATAGATCGGCCTAATATATTCACTATTCAAAAGAAGCTTTCAGTGACTAAGAGGACAAGGAGTCGAAAGAACGAAGAAGGCGATTTGAACTTGTGGGAGAAAGAATAGTTTTCGCTATCCACAGGGGTTTTTGTCGCAGCGGAAATCTTCCGGTGCACAATCTAACCGACTCGATTCCAAAGATAGCACCTTACATCGATTAAACTGAACAAAATAAACAAAAGCGAGGAAAAAAGAAGAAGATTACAACTGCTTTAATTGAGAGCACTTTGTGGAAGTGCCATGACCTTTCGTTCTGCACTAGCCAGGCTATTCCTTTTTTTAATGCCTTTCTGATTTTCGGCACGTATTTGATTAATTATTCTGAATTCGCCTCGAAAAAGCGAGGGACTCCATTCGTTATTTAAGTTGCCACTTTTTTGTTTGCTTCACAGAGACAAACTTAGCATTTTGGGATAAAAATGTCACCTGGTTATGTGTTTGCGTTAAAGAAAACGAAAAAAAAAAGAAAAAAAAAAAAAAAAAAAAAAAGCACAAAACATCTTACCAACACAGGGGATAAACATCTCTCGAAAATTATACATAACAATTAAATGATTATAATTTGGCAACTATATTTCAAACCTTTTTTCTTTTGAGTTAAAAATGCCCTGTATAACTTATGAATAAACATATCTTGCAGGAAATTAAGTAACTTTGACAGAAATGAACGTCTGGTTCGAAATTGCAAGTGACGTGCAGTTGCGCTTTTGAATAAACAGTTTTCACTGAGCTTTAATTTATGGCAGTAGAGTATTGACAAAGTCTTCGTGTAAAAAGCTTATGATTTGCGCAAGATTTCTTGGCAACTAGGAAAGCAAAGCATCGAAATAAGAATTTCTGAGTTCTTTGCCAGTTTTTGGTCAGAGCAGACGACGAAATACACTCTAGATTAGACTAAAGGGATAATGTATAGTATTGAAGGAGCTACCGTTGACAGCTTACGTTAAAAAAAGACATGTCCAACAAGAAAATTCTTTTAGCGATCGAATGTCAAAAAATTTAATAACATCTGTACACAAAAATATGAAAGTAGAGATGAAATGGAGGATTGTACTCACAGTTGAAAACGTAAACAGTTTCTAAGCAATTTTCTGTGACATTAATTTGGGATGATCTCGAATTTATTAATTGGAATAAAAAATGATAATCCATCTTCAGGTTTTCGAATTCGCCAGTAATGCCATTATCTATTTTAATGCGACCAAGTGATTTCCCATTCATCGACGATTTTCCCTGACGTTTTCGGAACAAACATTTATAATCGTGGGGGGAGGGGAAGCGGACGTTTTAAAAACTTTTTTCTAAATATGGGTCATGCTTTTACTGGCCAGCCATGATCCTCCCTCGAAAATAGGTTGGCAGAACCTCCCTTGACAATCACCCCACCCCTCCAAAAAAGCTAAAAAGAGCTAAAATGATTCCCCCATCCCTGGAGACCTAGTTCGCCTTACTTCGATAAGGGAACTTAATGCACCTATCAATGTTTAGTCCCAGGGTGATGGGGGGGGGCAACCAAAGGGAAATTGACATAGGATCTTGCTCCTTGGGTCGGGCATTTGACAAGTACATTCTCCCCCAGAGGAGGGGAATTTGACACTTGACAGAACAAGAGAGACTGGAAGGGAAGGGAAGGGAAATTTGACATTTGTTAGAGTCCCATGGTGGGGGGGGGGGGGGTAGTGAAATTGACTCTGCCATCTCTAAAAATGTCATTTTCTCCTGATTCTGTCCCCATCCCCCCACTCTGGGGCTTGACATTGATAGGTGCATTACTGTCCCTTAAAACAAATACATGATCTCGAGGGAGAAATTCGCGGAGATGAAATATAAAGGTATATCAAAAAGCAATGCTACTTTGCTCCGATAGAAGATGCGTTGGAGAAAAGTACAAGATCTGAAGCGAATTAGTCTCCTTCACACGCAGCCGTTATTGGTGTCGGTCAAATTTTCCTCTCTACTAACGGAAGGGAAATTTAGCTGTCACTAATGACAGCTGCGAAGGAAACTAGAAGGGAATATGATGCTGCGTCATGAATAGAGCATAATACATAACGTTATGAGGGTGCCAATGCGTAGGGCACTTTTGTACAGCGCGCGTCTCTACTACCGTCTTCAAGTTGTTGTCTTCCTTTGCTTCCTTAAAGAAATTTGAATTAGTTTTAAAATAGGTCATTTGCATGATGGCGTAATTTAATACCAGGACCAGAATGACTATTTGAGTGGCTTCTTTTGTCAGGCAAATTTTACCAATTTCTCGCAAGAAACCAAGAAAGAAAATATAAAAGCAGGGTTATTTGTAACATTAAAACTCTTTAAACAGCAATCCCTTTTCCTTCAAGTACAAACAATGCATGAGTAAATAGTAATAGTAATTAAGCTTTTACATCGAACTAGCTGGAGGTGATTACTCGATTCCCGGATTTTAAAGATTGACGACATCAGTATCAGTTTTAATAGGAATTTAGAATATTTGGTTGTTGATTTTTTTTTTTTTTTTTTTTGACTTCACAGAAAGTTTTTAAACAAGCAAGCCAAGTGTGAAACAAGCATCTGGATAAACAATTGCGTTCTAGGACAACACTCAAAGACTCGGTAGGTCTATCTTCGTTAGTCAGTGATTGAATTGGAATCGAGAAATGGTGACTTTTTTGAGAAGGGGGAGGGAAAAGGGTGGAAAAAACCGGAAGGAAGATCTCGAAGCAGTAAGGGGAGAGCCGATACGAACGACTTGACTCATTTAAAACGGCCAGTCAGTTTTTTTTTTATTAGACGCGTCTTGAAAATAAGTGGTACTTTTACCCTACTTTTACACGACTTCCTCTCATTGCTTTTAAATCTGAGTATTTTACAACATATAGCTAATTCACTTAACGTTGTCGCTGAAAAAAGCCTAAAGCCTAAAGCTTTGAGAGCGGAATCATATTTTTCAGCATGACATTATTTCAATAGAAAACTCACCTCATGCTTGCAAATTCTACAACTTGGACATATATTCCTTAATTCTTAGATAGCATACAGCAAAGTTTGTTGGTGAACATAAAATAAATGGAAGCTTCTAGGCTTTTTTTTCAGCGACAACGTTAATTGAATTAATATACCCTGATAATAAAAACGTTGTCGCAGCCGAAAGCAACAAGCCAGGACCACAAAGCCTTCAGGCGATTTTTTCAGTAGTTCATCCATTCTGAGACGCGCTCATTTTAGTCCTTTTACAATATATGGCAGGCTACGAGTTCAAATGTGTGCCCGAAAACTCAGCTAATGCAATACCAAGAGTTTGCTTTCGGACCGACTTGTGGCTTGTTGCTTTTGGCTGTGACAACGTCTTTTGAAATAGGTGTATATATATATATTTATTGAAGCTTATATCAAATTAGATACATCGTTTTAATGAGAAAGAAATTACAATTATAAATGTTCTTTTACAACACATAAAATTGTATAACAATATTTTGAAAAAATTTTTACAATTGAATCGTCTTTCATTGACATAAGATATAAGAATA
>WUAP02208992.1:0-20562 GCA_015163945.2 Stichodactyla helianthus | reverse complement strand
GTTCAAAACACGTATGGTTCTTCAATCTTTTTCAGTAAAATTCCGCAGGTTACCATGGTAATTCGGTGGAAATTATGTGCGCGCATGCTTGTTGGCTCAGAAACTCGATATCAATAGTAGCCAGCCACCTTAACACCTGAGCTACCACTGCAGCTTGCCAGAAATGAATATCACAAATGCATGCAACCAAAATATTATGCTCTAGATGAATTAATTTTGAAAAAAATTACCGAAATCCTTCGCAGTCTTGGAGTGTTGACTGTTGCCTTCAGCTGCGACAACAATTTTTGAAATAGGTGTAAATGTTTAACTATTGACTATGGGCTATTTGACTCATAGCTGATAAGGGCAAGAGGTCTAATTGTTTTAGTACATAAACAAAGTAGTGGAACTCTGATAGAAAAGAACCAAAACCTTGAAAATTTGAACAATACGTAAAGCAAATGCCATTGTTTTTATTTGTTTTTCTACTATTGCAGTAACAATCACTAACAGACCTGTAGTGTATCCAATCAAAATGTATTATCTAACACTAATTAACAATTAGACCTCGAGGGTGAATGGACTACGAGTCAATAGCCCACGAAGCTGTAGGGCAAATGGGCTATTTGAATTGTAGTCTATGAGGTCAAGAGGTCTAATTGTTTTAGTACAAGTACTAATCAGTCAAATAAATGGATGTAAAAAATTTTAAATTGAGTTGAAATTACTTCAGAATGCAGGATGGTGATAGACTGTTAGTAGGTTTATACTAAAATGTATTATCCTTACATAATGAAATTGGAGTGGTCTCTTACCTTAATTTTTTCACCAAAGTTTAGAGAGTTGATAATGTGGCCCATGTCTGGATCATCAGGCTGAAAACCAGAAGGAACAAGTACCTTTTATTAACTTTTATAAATACTTATTCCAATGGCGACACACACACGGACCTCAACAACTATAACTGAGTTATAAACTAGTAATAAAATTTAAAAGTTTTCTAAGAGTGTCTAACCTGTCGTCCAGCACCATGAGTTGAAATGTGGAAATTTCCAGGGACCTGGCAAAGGAAGCCACTATAAGCTACTTGAAATCTTCTCTCACACCACACCCATGTTTTTCTCCATTACCTACCTTGTTGATGTTGAACTTCCCAAAGAAATTACACCCTCCTAAAAACAAGTCAAACAAACATACATACTTTGGCTAACTGGTAGTTTTATAAGCCTGATAAAAAATACATAAAGCTAGAACAGTTATATCAAAGATTTCAGTGCACACAAATACCTGAATCCTCAGTTGGTGTGCGATCTATATTCTCTTGAAACGCAACTTCATGTCTTCCCATTTCATCTTGAATGTCAAGTCCTAAAACTAAAATATAATAAATGTATTTGTAAATGGCAATTATTGATTTCAGCATATGAGATGCAAATGAGGCATTACATGCATTGTTTTGATGCGACAGCATTGACAGTATTGTATCTTTGGCTCAATTGTAATCACAGCTATTGCATTGAATGATGTAAACAAGGACTTTTTCTGAACAATGCTGACAGTGTTACTTTTCAGATTACTGCTTTCAATCCCAAGAGCATATCCAGGGCCGTAGCTACCATGAGGCAAGCAAGGCAGTTGCCTCAGTAAAATTTCAGATATTATCATTATTATTAATTTTTCAGACCCTGAACCCCCCTAGTTGTTCCTGCATTTGCCGATTGCCTCAGTAAACATTTCAGTCTGGCTATGGCCCTGGTATCATTGGAGAAAAGTAACAACTGTGACCAACAACTAGTCTAGTAAGATAGACAGTATTGGTAAAACACAAGAACAAAGCCCCACATGCCCTGTTGGCTGATTAATGTCCATGGGCAGTTGACATCCCACCCTTACTCCATCATCACCTAGTTGTTGCATGGCTGACAGTTACTAAAGAAGCAATACTACCTACGTAACAGCTGACAGTCAGTCAACAAACAACCCTTAATCAGCCTTCAAACAGCTCAGCTGTTTGTCAGTGACAAACTACTGTCAAACAGCCGTTAATTGGCCAACAGTTGGTTGACAGAGCATCACATAGAGAATATGTGGAACATGAGATTTAAGTAATGTGTGTATTGTCATGTGGTTTTGATGAGATCTAACTTACATTCACATCTCATTCTTGGGAGTGTAAGGTTAAGAATGACTGGTAAATGCTCATTGTTTGGTGAAGGATTATCCACAAACAGCTCACTGACACTACAAATTAAAGAATACAGTTGAGATCTATCATTCAATTATGCATAATCCATGATGAAAGCAAAGCAAAACCTACAGTTATAAGAAATACATGGAATGCTGATGGACATGGTGGGCTTACATTTCTGTTGTTATAAAGCTGTAGAATTCAGACAGAAAAAGGAACATCATGAAAAGACAGCTCAAGATTGATACTAAAATGAAATAAAAACAAAAAAAATATTAACATTCAAAGACTCAAAATTCAAAGTTGATTGAGAAAGAAAAATGCAAGATGTTTTAACTTTCCCTCAAGCTCTTTTATTCAGAAAGGCCACCATGATGACGAAATCTGTACTCCATACTCAGAGATGGACCACAGTCTTCAGCCAACAGAGTGCATGTACCAACAAAGTGACTATATTATACCGGTACTGCATATTTACTCTCCAAACCAGTATTATGAAAGTGTGTATGTAACACAGTGTACATGGGGTACTTACTGATAGCTCCTGTGTATGTTGGTTCAGTGAGATCCTTAGGGACCTTTCTGTAAATGTCAAACCTATGGGAGAAAGGAAATTCAAGCCATGTAATAATTAATACATATGGACTGGGAGTGTGGGGAATCTGTAGGTTTGAGGAAGGGTCAGTAAATTAAATTTGAGGAAATTTGGCAGGTATTATGGTTCAGCTGTTGAGATGCAAATGTGAAAATCCAACCCATGATACAGGGTTGGTAAATTAACATTCATGTAGTTAAATTTAGCAATTTTTCCTTGTTCCAAGAGAAAGATTTGCTGTCAAAATTGTTGAAGTTGTTGCTGTTAAAATTGTTAAAACTGTTGAAGTACACATTAAATTCCCCATATCTCTGTGTATTTATTTTAAGAAATGGGCTATTACTAGAGTCTATGGCCAATATTCAAGTCCATAATAATTCATTTCAACTTAAAAAGGACTTTTAAGCTTACACGTATTGTAATTCTTGATTAAGAAATAATACAAATTAATTCTTAATATTTTTTAGATTTTACCTATTTTAGCTTAAGGTTATAACTTATATTATTTTTACAACTGTCTCCAACAACAAGTTAAGGAAAATGGTAATAAAAATATAGGCGAAAACAAAAATGACCTCCTTTTCTTTATTACTCTATTAAACAAGAACCAGAAGCCTTGCTTACAACTTAAAGCTGTTTAAACTCTGAAAAGAAGTTGCTTTAAAAAAATCAAAGCTCACAAAAATGCCGGCCTACAAAGCCAATACTTGGTACACAAATACTATGATATTCCTCTTATCTATTTTAGGGGTCAGTGGAGCCAAGAGAGCTAGTGAAGTTATATTTTTATATTTATAAAACATGCCTATTTACCTTTTATTGTTGTTATCAAATCCCCACGTGTCTCATTTATTCCAGTGAAAATAATCAATAAAATTTTCTTAAAAAATATATATTTCAATAAAACTTACCTACGGACATCAAACTGCATTTTTAGCCCCTAGATAGAGTGACCAGATAAGAAAAAGCTGAATTAATAGAGAACTAAAGAATTTTTGCACAGAATTAGACGTTTGTTATTATGGCGGCCATTATTGTATACATACGCGGTGAGTTCTGATTGGTTGGATTTTATGATTTGGTAGGGAATTATGGGAAATTGTATGTGTTGATAACAAAACGCTTAGGAACCGAGTACACGTGGAAAACAACTTGGAACAAAAGATGCTGGTCTTTTTTCTTTCTTTCTTTCTTTGTACCTTCTTTTATTCCCATCTTCTTCCCGTCCTCTCTTTCTTTCTTTCCCGTCACAATCGATTGGGAATTTCGCGCTCCCAAAAAGAAGTTGAGAACAGTGTTCCTTTTTGTACCACTCACAAGGTTACAAGAGGGAAAGAAAGTTACACAAGCGACCTTGAAACGTTACAAAAGGGAACATAAATCTATTAAGTGGACTCACTTTCTTTTCTTGTCTTGTCTTGTCTTTTCTTTTCTTTTTCATTCTTTCTATTTTTCTATCCACCCTTAGCTAAACTGTTAAAATGACCTCATTCACATTTTAGACTCGAAAACGAAACTAAAACACGAATTATAGGTTTAACTTAATTAGCAACTGAAGCTGGGGTGAAGAATTTCGAAAAAACTAAATCATGATTGACGGAGGCATACTTTCCTTTTGGATTGCGAGCGCTAATAAGATAGAGCACATACATTCAGGAGCGGCGGAGCAATTCTGAAAGTGTGTGTGTGGGGGGGGGCTAGCTTAGTAAATGCCTTACCGCTTGATAGTAGAGCATGTATGTCATTCTAGTAAAAAGTGGGGGGCTTCAGCCCCCCCGTCTGCGCCGCCCCTGACATTTAAAATATACTATATGCCAAAAATATCCATGACTGGAGATGTCTCGCCCTTCTTTTTCCGTTCATTACGCCCTCATCCGACATTTGAAACGTTATGTTCAGGTTTATTATGGGTTACCTGTGTGTTCCTTTGGTCGATTAGCGATAGCCTTCCGAGTTCTCGAAAAGATTCATTCGTGCGAAATCGCGCTTGGCGGCTCGAAACGATTGACATGTCTTTGACTTTTTCTGTTGCTCAAAAATATATTTTTACGAGTGAACCGCGAACAAGTCAAGAAAGAAAGAAAGAAAGAAAGAAAGAATGTACTTCTAATTTATCAAAATCTTCAAAGGCTTTATTTATCTGTCATTTTACAATGTTTTGAACGATATTTTCAATCTCGGTCATTTTTGGGAAGTCATCATGCTTCAACTTTTTTTTACATCCTTGTATATTTTCAGAATTATTTACAAAATATAAGCTCAAAATTCAAAGTTTGTATTTACAATTAGTTACAAATATATATGTTTTATGTATAATATATAAACTTGTCTAAAAGAACGATTTGTTATTTATTGATAAAGCGCGAGTTCACTGACGTCTTACAAATCCGGTAATTTATAGGTATAATTTCGAAATCCACAGCCAAGTTATCTTTTATAAATCTAAAAAATTACTTTGGCTTTCACCATAAATTTAAGCTTGGCTGGGTTGCTCTTTACTCAGTAGTCAAATTCTAACGTTTTTTGAAATCGCTTTTAAGGCGCTTAGAAACATTCTTGAAATCCCAGGAAACGTTAACTTCTTGTACTTTTACACTATATACAAATATATTTTTGTTCTTTTTTTGTCTTGTTTATAAATAGAAAGTTTATTGATTTCAATAATAAATTCGCTTATATTGGAGTTGTTACCAATCCTGGGCTACGACCACTCGGTACAATCTCAGATCCACATGGCAAAGAAGAAAAGTTAAAAAAACCATAGTTACTGTTCGATACAGGTGTTTTTAAATCTTCCCCTCTTCGCGATGCCTGATTCGCTGATTCCCATTTCAATAACTGTCCCATAAAATTGAAGTTCGGAGAAATAACCGAGCGACGCTTTTTTACGAACTCGTAAGCCTCGTCCAGTCGGAATCGTTGTCTGCTGATAAGATATGCAAGACAGATCGTGGCTGATCGTGATATACCAGCCTGACAGTGCACTAGGACACGACCTCCAGAATTTTTGACATTATCTGAAAAGAAAAAGCGAAACAGCTTGTATTAGTTTCCTTATTATCACCACCACTATCGACGCAATCATAAGTGGTTTCACTTTAGAAATATCTTAGGAAAACTTAGGGTAAAAACCTACTGACATGTAATATGAATTTTAAGGGATTAAATTATTAAGCATAGATCTAGTTCTTTCATGCGAGACATGATCAAAGTTCATGTTTTGAAACATAATC
Source organism: Stichodactyla helianthus (assembly GCA_015163945.2). NCBI lineage: Eukaryota > Metazoa > Cnidaria > Anthozoa > Actiniaria > Stichodactylidae > Stichodactyla > Stichodactyla helianthus. Next base: position 14,564 of record WUAP02208992.1, on the reverse strand, counting down.
TTTGTAAACATAGCCACAACTTTAATACTGAGAATGAATAGAGCCACATGCTTGATCCAATCCAGACAAATTTGAATATAATGTTACGCCCTCAGGGTTATTTGTAGTTCCTGCCTATTAGAAGTTTGTCTTTTTATGTTTTTCACAAACTAAAACTTGCTATAATTTTTACTGCTTCCTTTTTAAAACCAGTTGTTATAGCTACCCTTAGACATTTGATCAAATATACGTGAAGTTTTATCAATTCCTACGCCGCGTGCAAAGTCCCCCAAGCTCTACGCCATGCTGTGGTCTAAACAGCTGTGCCCAACGATTAGTCATACTCCAAAAATAGGCTAGACCATTAAAACGTCACATGGAATACGAAATTACTTTCTGTTTTGTTTCTCTTCGACTTACCTATGAATTGAGAAGTTTCTTCAAACCAGCTTTCAATATCAGCATTATAAGTATCATCTACAGGGATATTTTTATACTCAAATGAGGCTTGGTAATAATTTGGGATATTCCTTGAAATGTTCATAATGGAAGTTATGCCCAAGCGTTGAAGAATATCGATTCTTGAGGCATGGACTTCGCTTCCCAGGTAAAGATAAGGCATGATGGCTACAGGTTCGTTCTCATTGTCCTCTTTACAAGGGTATTTTTCTTTCTTCAAGTCATTTTCGTATCGAGGGCTGAAGCTTTTTCTTGAATCGCCACTTTTCAGCTTTAGTGCTAGCGGGCTTGTTTGACTCGACGAGTAGTGGTGTGGCTTGATGAATTCGCACATGGATGGGTGAAGCGAAGAGAAACTATCAAATCCTCCTAAAAAAAGTAGAAAAAACATATATAGCTTAATATTAGCTTTCAAAACAATCACATTGACAGATAAAGTTTTTTTAAATTTTAAGAAGACTGAAAATACGGAGAATTAGATTAAAAAACACAGAAAAAAGAAAAAAAACAGAAGTAAGTAAACACGAGATCTTAGAATCATTTGAATTAAAATAAAAAACACTTCAATTCGATCGTTTCTACTTACTAAGTACAGTTATAACAACGATAATCCTTCAGAAGCTATGTTCTACTAAGTTGTCGTGTAAAACTACACTCCTCTGAGTAGTCACCCTCATTTAACACTGAGCCTCTCGTTTTGGACGCCGAATGATGTCATCAATAGACTCTTTCAGCCCACAACCTTGAATTAGCATTTTGAACAAAGCCCAGACTCGAGATCGAATTTTCATTACGCGCCATCCTTTTACCGTGAGGGTTGGTGGAAATAAGATCAAAGTTTGACGACGTCACTCCATCTAATGTGAAACATGTTTGTGCGTATGTTTTATCTAATTCTTTTGTGACATAGCTTTCATTTCGAATGTTCAATCCTCGATTGACTTTACTCGCCAAAAAGGCGGGAAAATCGAAGACTAAAACTACTTACGCCGTGAACTAAAAGCGCTCGTGCGGGCGACTTTTTGAGTCAAAACTACTTTCATTTTTCATTCTTCTCGAGCATAATACAGAAAACATAATGTTTGGAATACCAAAATATCCTTAATTTATCATTAGAAAACAAAAGACTCCTATATACTTTAAGATGCATTTGTAATGCGCATGCCTGGTTTGTTCGAAAACAACCGCTCCTTCAAACCGCCACGTTTTCGTCTTTACCACTCTTGAGGACGTGTCGTGCCGTTGGGTTGTTTAGACTAGTAAGATAATCCCTTGTATGCAAATGATTCTCCGACAAAAGAACAATATCGTAGACGGGAATTTTACTCGCTACTACTAATGAATGTCTGGATAAACTTTCATTTTTGGAAATACTGCTTTGATGTTATTTGCTATTTTTAAAATTTATTTGAGCAAATTAGCCAAAGTAGGATCTGTCATCTTTGACCCTAACACCGTTTTGAAAATGGAAAATTATCTAGTTTTTATACTATGAAACTAAACGGTTATCGTTTTGTTTTCATTTCTAACGTAGTTGCAGGGGAAATTTTGAGTTTTATTTAGACTTTTTTCACTGCCGGTTTTGTCTGATTCACGCCAAGATCACAAGACCTTTTCCTAAGTCTCTTTCACCGTTTTCGAAAATGGAACTGACCTTGATCAAACGGAAATCCGAAAAATCACAGAAAATATTTCTTTTTTAATCGAAAATGATTCCCCAGCGGAAATGACGGCGTTTCTTGGTGATATCGTAACACGGAGAACAGTAACAATTTGGTATTTTGAATTTTTTAAAATCATAGCTGTCGACTTACACCACGCCTTTCGCACGTGTATAGTGAAGGGGAAAAAATCAAAGACGTTGTTTTGATTTCGATCGTACTTTGTGTTTTAGCGTGGGCGGTAAAAATATCACGCTAGTTAAATCAAAGTTAATGATTTGTAATCGTTTTGCATCGAACTTGTACGATTTTCAAGTATTGGTCCCAAGAGAGTAGGTCGTTATATTGGTTTTATAATTGAAGCGAAGATAATTGGCGCGAAACTAACTGCACGTTTACAAACATCTAACAATAGACTGGTGGCAAGGAGCCCATTGTTAAAATATCCCGCCATTGCGAGAACAAAGACTGCCGATTCATTCATGAATGGCCAGCTCGATTATGTACATAATATTAAAGTCCCTTTTGTGACGGCTCGGTTTATGTTTACGAAACTACATAGGCAACTTCAAAACTAAATATAAAATAAAATACTATTTTCTAATGCCTAGAGGTATGCTTACCTCAAAGTATATACAAAAATCTTTTAAAGTTTTCACCCACGTGAAATTAAACAAGTTCTGATTGTATTACAAACTCATAGTTGCACGTGGCAGTTATACTACAATGGTGTACGGCTCTCGCGACGTGTACTTCTGGCCCTACACCAATGTTTATTTTGTAAGACTTTAGTAGAAAATGGTAAAACAAATTTATAAGCTTACGAACCTTTTAAGAAAAAGTGCTTCGATCTTTTTTTCTCTCTTTGTAGAAGAGTTGCAACTATTTTGATAGTCGTGTCGTTATCTAGTTCGTCCCAATCCAGTGTATCATCATCGTAGTAAATTAGAGTCTCTGCCTCTTCCAACGAAAGTTTTGACTTTGTACAAGTCAGAAGACTTGATAAAGTCGCACTACCTCGCTGTAATCTTCTTTTAAGTATAGGAGGGCAATGAATATTGACTGAGTCCTTGATACGAGCCACGTTATGAGCCAAAAACGATCGGCAGTCTACAAATATGCAGCGATGTGGTTTGGTACGGGCCAAGTTGAGGGCTGCGAGGGCTGTGATTTCTATTACATCGTTACCATAAGAATCCATCACCACCATTTTTAATCCACCAAATATGTGTGCTGTCTTGATATCCTTGCTTTGGCAATGGGACTTTCTGTCGTGAAATAGCCAAAAGTTAATTTTCACACTCTTGCTAGTTCCTAGCTACAACTCAAACAGACGCGCGCGCTCTGTTCACACTGATAGTGTTTACAATCATTAGACTCATCTTTATACTCTATGGACCTCGTGACAAATTCCCTATTTTTAGACCTACATGGAAGGATTACGTCATGATTTAGGCGTGAAATTATTCACGTGATATTTTTCGTATTTTGGCTGCTTCGGTCATTGTTTTTCAGTGGTTATGTCATTGTTATCCTAATATGGGAGGGAAAGGTCAAAGACCAATCAGATGCAGGGAGAAGACAATGCCAGCTTGCGATCATGCGATGTAATGATTGCGTAAAAAAATGATGGGTTGATGCAGGGAATGCAGGGAGATGTAAGGGTTGAGGAAAGGATTGGCCTAATGATTTCTGAAACGCTCATGAAATAACAGAAATTCCTGTAACTTACTTATGCAAGTAATGATGTAACAAAATGGTAATATAAATACATGAAATTCCTATATTTTAAGCACGAAAATGTGACAATAACTAAAAAATTAAGCAACTTCTTTCTTTATCAAACATTTTAAGTGCGAATCATGGACTTCATGATCGTCGACTCGATGTAAGAATGAATATGATTAAAACGAATATATATATATACTCGAAATGCTTTTTTTTTCCCCATTCTTTTTAGTATATATATATATATATATATTAGATACTATTATTAATTTATTCAATTCATACCAACTGAAGTGAGACAATCCAAAATATGCGTGGTGTTTACAAAAATATGGTTTAAGTAACTCAGAGAGTGTAGTCACGCAAGTACAGCACATTCTCTAACCCTTACGCGTAAGTATTTTTCATCATTCGCCCTTAAGATTTGCCCCTCGAATAGCTAGTTCTCTTAATTTATAAACCCTATTACCAATTTATACATCGATTACACTCATAAATTGTTCAAGTGTATTTTCAAGGATATCAGAAATGTTCAATAATGATTTTTTAACCATAAAACTTGTAATTATATAATACTCATAAAAATTTATGAAGCAAAGAAAATAGAAAATCATAAGCGTGGAGGAGCTTGTATAACTCATACAGTATCGCCCTGGTTTGCGTAAACTTTAAATCTGATTTTCTCAGCCAAATTCACATGTATATTCCAAATTTTAGTAAAACATGATCTAGCTAACCTAGACGTATCAATATACAACACGAGTGGCGATGCTGTATCTGATCTGTAATCTCTTGCCTGCGGCTCGAGCTTGTATATTAGATACAGCATTGCCACTCATATTGTATATATTACAAAATTGCTAATCTTCCAGTAAAACTATTCTCATAACTCCTCACTTATCAGACTAAAGGCCGTCTACTAATTATATGGTAATATTTTGACACTGATAAGGTTTGACAACTTCACGTATGAAAAGTCTTATTGCATAGCCCAAATAGTTCGGTCTCAACACGTTTTGTTTTCATATATAGCTCATACGCAAATAAGTAGGTTACAATAAAATGAATCACGTACGTATATTGTCGTACTAACACTGCAACGTGCGCAATATAAATCCAGAGCTTAATTGTTCACAGTTGCAATTGTTTTCAATTTGGTTTTATTCCAGGAAGTAAACGGAAGTAACGTGATTGCTACGTGTCGTCTTTTTTCTTTTTCTTTTCTTTTTTCTTTCTCTTTCTTTCCCTTTTTTCATTTCTTTTCTCTTCTTCTCTTCTTCTTTCTTTTTCTTTTTCTTTGGTGCTTTCCGAAGACGCGTCTGCGCGAAACAGAATAAAAATTTAATCTTAACTGATATGTTAGAGTTTTTTTTGTTTGTTTATTATTTTTTTTCCAATTCAGTTTTTTCTAACGGATCCCATTGCTATAAATATTATTTTGCTTTTTAAAATATGTCATTTCGTTTTCGTTCTCTTAACGCTAAAAAGACGAATAAACAATGTTGTAAAAAATGAATATTCGCATATTGAGTATAATAAAATATCACGCTCTTCTGCAAATAGACGCGCACAAATACGCGAGTTTTTCTCTCGCGTATACGAGATTCAATGCAGTGTTCATCGTGCCTACTTACTATTGGTATCAAGATTCTGATAAAAGTTACTACAAGTGCAATCGCACTTTTCACGGTTACTAAAAATAGATCTATCGCATAGCCTTATGGGATTGAAATGCGGACAAATTTCGTAAACAGAAGCCTAAGATATTCGGAGAAGCAGATATAATCTGATTTAGAGTACCTCTTTTATGAGGATATGGGGAAGTAACAAGCAACAAGTAACTGTTGTTGGGGAGAATGTATTTCAGATTCACAATATTCAGACGTTTATTCCCTTTCCGAAGCCTGGGAAGATTCACGATTGCATGATTCTATGAAAGAGCGAACTGGCAAAGATTGGGACAAGACAAATTCAAGCGTTGACATCATTTGAACTTCACGAATCTTTAAAAAATCTCAAAAGACTCGTTTGTTTGTCCGCAATTCAATCCCACAGTGCACAGGGAGCCGCGAACATTTTGACGTCATCCATGGAAAGTGCTATTCGAACTCCTTTTGTTGTTCACTTCTACCCTGCTGCTGCTGCTATTTTTGTGTTTTTGTTTTTGTGATCAAATTTACTGGGTGTAGGTGTAATCGCTATACAATATGGATACATGGAGCGCACGATAGTGTATATCTCTTTATAAATTTGAGCTATTTTAACGAAAAGAATTTAATTATATTGATAAGCAGCTACTTTTATAAGAACCCCTCGAAAAGAATATCAGAAAATGTTCTTAAAAGGATACTCATTTTCAAGGCTTGGCAATTAATATAGGTCTCCTAAAATAAAGTCAATTGCAAAATTATAGACTGTAAATCTTATTCTAACTAACGAAGTCATAACCCAAAATAACATAATGACTCACTGAACCGGAGAGTAAGCTTCAAATGAATGAGCATTTTTGATATTGGGTATTCACAGGAAAAAAAAAAAAAAGAAAGAAAAAAAAAAAAAGAAAAGAAAAGAAAAGAAAAAGAAAACCCTGGAAAAATCGAGTGATACGACCAGCAGAGTCAAGAAGGACAAAATAAATATTGAAAATAAGCAGATTTTTTAAGTGGGTGTGATGGAGTGATGAATCATCAAAAATTGATGCTTGCTTCAGAAGTTCAAATGCTCTCTACTGAAGAAGAAGAAGACAACAACCTCAACAACAACAACTATAAACCAAATTCATCAGCTATAGCTAAAAATAATACTGATCTATCGGTACAGCAATGGAAAACCTATAAAGACAAATCTAAAGTTATCTTGTCAAAAGATCTATGATCTATCTATGTTATGTAAAAGCCAAACCCTTGAATAATGCTTAACTTCCGATATCTAGCGCCTAGGATAAGGGAGATGAACTCAAGGGAAGAAGAGGTATGTTTTTATTAAATTAGTGTCAACACTCTGTGATAAGCTTCTACATGACTGATGACAAAAACTTTCGATTCCTGCCATGTTATGAACCAAGCATGTCCAACCTACATTGCGAAACCACGACTTCAGAAGAAGAAGGGAAAAAAATCCTAGCTTCTGAACGCCCAGTAGAAAAATTGTGATACCTTCAGTTTTGTTATTTCATTACATTTTACCTTGTTTAGGAGTTGTTACAGTTCTGTTCTCGTTAGTTACAGAATGGCGAAGACAATAAGACGACGAAAAGAGGAAAGGAGTAAAAATAGGGAAAACAGAGAAGAAAAAGAAAGAAAGAATAAAAGAATAGCTATAATATGAAGAACTGAACTTTGGGAAAACAGGACTCTGTCTGCAGGGGGAAAAAATATTAGTAGAAAATATTTTTTGACCAAAACTGACTTGAAGATTTTTTTTTGAGAAAGTTGATTTGAAGATATTTTTCAGATTGACCGAAAACTAGGCTTAGTGATAAGTAAAATCATAGTTCTAAATTACAAAAGTAATATTACAAAAGTATATTTCTCTAGATGATATTCAAACAAGTCATATATTTCTGCTTACTCGTACCTTAGCTTTTTCGTTTTCATTGGCTTGAGTTCTGCTGAAGCTTCACTTAAATTTATTCGAACTGCACTTGAGCTGAAAACGGTCTTTTTACGCTGTTCATACCTTCATGAAACTCGGGTTTTTATCCGGCTTTGGTTGTCCTGGGGTCCGCTGAACGTTCACGTACGCGAACAGGAATCAAACTCAACTAAATAATCGATGGAAGGTCAGTCAGGGTTTTATACCTTTGGCAAATAAATCCGATTACGTTCTATAAATACAAGCCATTATTGTGACCAAGGCACATGATAAATGATTGTACACTGGCCTTCCGGTCAAACCCTTTGCCACCAAGACGGAAGTGAATTGTCCATGTAATGGTGATACGAACCCAGCCCACTCAAGGCGTTCATAGCGTTCAGTTCAATCCTGCAAAATTATTTGCACGCCCTTGCCTATCCAAGCTATAATCATTATTTTTTGATGATTTAAATGGCCGAATATTCTAGGCCCAACAAGTTCTCACCAAGTCTAGTGGAATTTAAAAGAACACAGCTTTTTATTAGTATATAATGCTGACAACTTGTAAATAATTCCATTACGCTGTATTCTTGAAATATTTGGTAATCTTATGATCGATCGAGAGTGATTACTGACTGAGTCCAAGCTGGAATTTTCAACTGACGGCGCTAAAGCTAACCGCACTGGTTCTTATAGTGAACAAGGAGAGTTGCCTGAAGGAAAAAATAAGTAAATTTGTTTAATTCAGTGTCCTACGAACACAAATTTAGCAAAATGAAAATAGAGTGACATGAAAATGATTAAAGAAGACTTGCAAATGTTCGTGTAGATGTAGTGTGAATTTGTTATGTTTGCATGGTACATACATCAACAAAAAGAGCTATTCAAAGGGAGAATTCCAATGACAAGTAGAATTAAAGCCAGACTCTAGTCTATCTACGTTATAAAAGGTTTTTACCTCATCAGTTATGGTAGGTGTGGCCGTCTGAATGAAGTGTGAACAACTTTGTTTATGTTTTTTTCGACAGTTTCAAGACACGTAAAATCGAGCGAAACATAAAAGTACGAGTAAAGTTTACTAGCCGGAATAGTTCCAGTTATTTCAAATCCATTTAAAAATAAGTTAATACAAATACATTTTACTGAGTTTCATTTTTGAATTCATTTTTGAATGGATGGATGGTTTAATTGCATTAGCTGTAAACTGAGATGTAGTCTTAATTCTGCCCTTCCTGAGAATCATGTTTTCCGAATTGGACTTTGGAGTGTTAACTCTCTTTGTCTTTAGTTTTCTTTATCAAGCCAGTTGTGTGTCTTTCTATATATACAGCTATTTCAAAAAAGCGATTGCCGGGGCGACTGGCAATCGGTGATTGGCGATTGCACGACCAAAAGGAACTGTGGAGCGATAAGAATTTCTTCATATTCATAAACAGTGCCCTACAAATTCAGCAAAGATCTTCAGCAGGCATTGTTTAGGTATTTAAGAAATGAATATGAAGATAGTGAAATCGCCAATCACCGGATGCCGAGAGCCTAATGTGCAACAAGTCGCACATCTTACAATAATGTTGCTCGTACCACGTATTAGAATGTAGATAACTTGTTACGCAACACATATTGATATTGCAAGCTGTGACTGCTTGTTGCCAAAAGTTATAAGGAATGGTCAATGCTTAGCGTGCGTAAATCTAGTTCTGGATGCACGCGGATAGTTGGCAGAGCACGATGGTAGCGTAAGAGTTGCTCGAGGCGGAGCCGAGAGCACCTCTAGCTACCAGAGTGCTCTCCCAACTATCCAAGTGCATCCAGAACTAGATTTACGCACAGCTAAGCATTGACCATTGCTTTTATAACATAGCTAGAACTTTTACACATCGGAAAAGGATTTATTTTCTTCTAGCGTAATTTGAAAATTCATTCAGTAATTGTTGAAGAGAAAAGCTGTTAAGAATGCTCTCGAATAAAAAATATCAAAAACGTTTCCCCACGGAAAATTTTCAACATGACAATGATCTACATTGTGTTTTTTATCAACATTTGTATCTTAAAAGACAGTTTTTTGCTCTAAAAAAGAGGCATCAAAGAACTTGAAACGGCTTTGACGTCAGCGTGCGCAAGCGTGCACCATCAGCGGGCACCATCCATTTCTTTTTCATAGGTAGCCAGCCAATCAGAGCGCGCGTTATATCTTAGCTATGTTATAAAAAAGCTCTTTCTACTTCGTGCAACAAAATTTTGCAACTTGCAAGATCGATTTTTGTTGCGTGACATGTTCCGTAGATGGTGGTAACATGAGCAATATCACTCTGCAACTTGCAAACCAACAATGTTGCTCGACAAGTTACACTGTTTTGTTGCTTGTATTACCGCACCTCAAGGGCTCCCCTCTTTCTTCATCGCCAGCGATAAGAATCTCTTGGTGTAATCATCCACAGTTTAAGGGCAGGGCACGTGTAAAGTATTGGCGAGACGTCAAGCCGGGAGGTCCTGCACTTATCTTCCATGCTTCACATTAATTGTAATCAAGTATTTTGATAATACATTTTTCTTTCGGTTTTTCTTCCTCTTTGCAACTCCCGCCTCTGTGAGTTGTAGTCGTCCATCATCATGAAGGAAATTTGACATTTTTCTGGTTCGGAAAACATCTGCCAGGGACCGCAAAAGAAACCTAACACTGCCAGACTTGAATCTCTCCATTTTTCTGTTTTGTTTTTCTTTTGTTAAGTCAGAGTGTAATAACATTACATTTATTGGAATAATACCATTACATTTATTGCATTTCTGTTACACCCATATTGTGGATTTGGAGTTTCTTTTCAATACGGAAAAATTTAAATGCTGCTCCCATGTCGGGAGCGCCCACACCGTCCTTCACTGACGACAGAATGACAAGGATTTAGATTACAGTCAAGTAGAAACCTTTTTAGTTGTTGACCTACATCAGGAAACTAAACTGACTTACAATTAACAGCTGTGGAGCTTAATTTACCACATTAACACACAAGATACTTGATACTTGTTTTTAAGTAAGTAAATATGCAAGCCATGTTAAATGAAGTTCACGAATTATCACGCCATTTCCTTGTGGTTTCTCGCGTTTCACTCAGGATAAAGTTTCGCAAGATCGACTCGCCCTTTATCGCACCCCACGCCTGTTAGCCCAAGGGACATGGTGGTTTTGGCTTGTGGCAAGAGTTTAGGCTATAGTATCTCTTTTTTGGCTAGAGAATATTTGAAACCAGCGTCACCCGTATCATCCAACATGGCTGCCGACTGCGAAGTCGACTGGGAGCATCGATTATTTTTCATACCTGGAATGATTAGCTTTTCTATGTAAGCATTTTTGGCCTTCATTCTCCAAATTATATGTTTTTACTGATGTCTGTAGTTGTTCTTGTGGAATGCAGATGTAACAATTCATGAAATAATACTGTAATGTATCATGAATGTGTGGTAGCCATTTGACTGGTTCAGTTTCATCAGTTTCCCGCCCTTTATGTAAAGTAGGTAACCTCGTGTTGCGGGTTTGACAACAGTCAAAAAGAAAGAAAGAAAGAAAAAATAGAAGTGATAATAAAGGATTGGGCAGCGTCAGATGCAAAATGGTTATTGGCGATCTTTTTCCATTTACAAATAAATCGAATTAAGTCATGCTATTATGGTCAAAAAATTGTCGGAGCCCGAGTAAGAGCAAATAAAATACACTTTCAAACACGGTCTTTTCACCCTGCGATCTTTGGTAAGGTCCTGATAAGGGTTAAAAACTAGTAAAAGCTCTCCTATCGGCTACAACGACAGGTCATTTTCAAGTTCCCGCCCTTTTTTTACGGTTTATGACTGTACGACAGACTTACTCATTCACTGACCTTTGTCTGTCAACAAAGCATGATGACTTATCGAGATGTGACAATTCATAATAGTCATTTAAAATGATTCTTTAAAAATATCTACTACAATATATAAATCATATTTCTTAAGCAATACCTAAGACAATGATAACGCGAAACAACTAAACATTTCATTAATAACCGTGAAAGTTCAACTAAAACAAAAGCAACAAAATCAAGAAATGACGCTGTTTTTCACACTACCAAATACAGTTTTAGTAAAGTTTAAATGAACTTACCTAAAACAAAGCTTTAGAGTTTGATGTCCTACACGTTTGGAACATAGGCCACTGTCTCTTGAATGAACGTAGCTGTGAGAATCCAGCTTTGCCGGACAAACAAAAACCGGAAGTAACTTATGAATGGCCTCAGGAAAACGCGGCAAAACAGGTGTGCTGGTAGTATTTTCGCTCTCTATTGTTCGTAGTCACATGTAGTGATTTTACGTAATGAAATTCGATAGCATTTGAAGATTTTACGTTACTCATAAGCGCAAGAGTCTCAAAGTAGCATCTAAAACCTATTTTTGATTCCGATATTTACGTTTAAAAAAGTCTACGGAATGAGTTAATTGTGCCATTTTTGGCTTCATTAAATCAATCCAAAGCCAGCTACCGCTGAGCTGGTACCAGTCCCATTATGACATAGCAGGCGCCCTCGTCAGATTAATTAATACAATTCAAAAAGGCTTTCTTTGTTCTTGTTTGGAAGTTGTTTGTCAACGAACTTTATTTTCCTTCTTCACCACTGGTAGTTCTGTTCAGGTCAGCGAGAGTTCGACAAGTCAGGTTTAGACATATTATATTTAATATCATTGTGTAAATATGTACTGCATATGGCTTTTCAATAAAAAAACTGTGAAAACAAGAAAGCTGTATTCATGTCTACGGTCCCTTCGTTCAGATCAATACACTAAAATAGATTTTAATATTAAATCAAATGGCCACTCAGTCATCCAATAAACTAAGGACCGTACGCGGGTTATGATTAGCAACAAAATCCAAAATAATGAAAACCTATGCAAGATTACAGAGTGGAATTCGTACGGACTGGGAAGCGATGGGGTAGGTTACTGCGCTGAAGCGGTGCCTTACTTGCTGAAACCGTAACTGTAACTACGTGTTGTGATTGGATAGTTCACACGAAAACAATGGGAAGCCATTCAGTGTTACTGCATACCGTGCCGTGCTGTAAGGCAGTGCTTTCAGATATCATTTAGTTTGAGGCGTCTTTTCCAACATTTTTAAAAAGTAAGGAACTTAAAGAAGGATAAAAAACGTTTGATGACAAACTAGCGGCGACATATCCCAGCAGTTTCAATAAGTATAAACTTTGAAAGTAACGGCTTGGTCGACCTGTGCCGAAGGGACAACCAAAAGACCCATGCCCACACACACGGGAATGGCACTAGAAATTCCCGGCTTCCCGTGTTCTAGCACTAAATAGCACGGCTGCCGGGAATCTAACATTGGCACTAAATATCCGGCTGCCCGGAGGGATTCTTATTCTAGGAAGGCGGGATTCTAATTTTAACACAAAATACCCGGTTGCCAGGAGTCTAATCTTGGCACTGAAGCACTGAACCCTGCGGGATTCTAATTCCAGTTGCCGGGAACCTTTTTCTGGCCCTAAATACCCGAGTTCCAAGAATCTAATCTTGAGGCTTAAAAAAAAGTTAAAAAATGTACAAACAAATAAATAAATAAAAGTAAAAACTGGGAAAAAGCAAAAATGTATTTATTTCTTGGGTTTCCTGTGCTTGAGAATAGTTCAACCAATCACGAAACACCTCTTTCCCAGACTTCCCCGGGTGTTTAAAATCCAAATAAAGTTTGAAAAATGGCGGACGGAAATTCAGAAATGATTTCATCAATTATAATAAAATGGAGCGGAAAAGACTACGTTATAGATACTCTTGAGCCTAATGACACTATTGGAAGGCTTAAGGAAATCATCAAAGACAAAACTGGCGTACTTCCTTCCAGGCAAAAGCTGTTAGGACTTAAATTTAAAGGTAAAATATTAATGAAAAACTTGTCAAGCTTCCTTGACGACCTTTATGTTGACAAAAAAGTATTTTTAAAAATTTCTTGGAAACGTGTTGATCAGCTAGAAATCATTAATTATAAAGTAGATATTTGAAGTCTTGTTGATGTCCTTGCAATGCAGCAAGGATGTTTTTATTTAAGTTTTCTTCTGTGTATTCATTATGTATATAGGGATGTACTGGCCTGGGGTACAGCCAATCATGGGTCTCTGTTGATATCACGTGGTATACCTGTATTCCATATCCGTGATATTTATTCCATGATATTAGACGCAGTTGTTACGTTTGATAAAGAACTCATCAATAATTAACATAAAATTTATTTAACAGTCATAAAAGGAACTGATGGGACATGAATCGCTTTGACTTACTAGCCGTGACCAGCTCAAATAAATTTAAACAGGGGTAGGGTTACAGTGTGGGGATAGTTCTAATTCTTATATTAGTATATTCAACTCCATTCATGGGCTGGTCAGTCACTCCAGAAAGTCAGTCATTTAGTTGGTTAGTGACAGTTAGTAAGACAGTCAGTCTTTTTAGTCAGTCAGTCAGTCATTTAATCAGTCAGTCATTGGGTCAGTCATTGGGTCAGTCATTGAATCAGTCATTGGGTCAGTCATTGGGTCAGTCATTGGGTCAGTCATTGGGTCAGTCAGTCAGTCATTGGGTCAGTCATTGGGTCAGTCAGTCAGTCAGTCAGTCAGTCAGTCAGTCATTGGGTCAGTCATTGGGTCAGTCAGTCAGTCAGTCAGTCATTGGGTCAGTCATCGGGTCAGTCAGTCAGTCAGTCAGTCATTTAGCCATACATTTAGTCATCAGATAGTCAGTCAGTTGTCTTTAGTTAATTTTGTTTGCTTATTTTCCCCTGTGATTGCCCCACCCCACCCCCCACTGGTGGTGTTAAACACTGACTAATACACCAGCTTACACTCACTTCCAGTGGGGGGGGGGGGAAAGAAGGAGAATATTGATGCATGACATTTTTTAAGTATAGTATGGTCAAATGGATGTAAACAGTTAATTTTCTGTTGCTACAGGTAAACCACCAGATGAAAACACCAAAATAAAAGCTTTAAACTTGAAGCCAAACAGCAAGATCATGATGATGGGGACTAGAGAGGAAAAACTGGTAATTTATATCTAATACACATGGTTCGTACAGGTTTTGGAAAGTCTTGGAAAGTTTTGGAAATTGATAATGCATTTTTCCAGGACCTGGAAAGT
>WUAP02208881.1:0-20563 GCA_015163945.2 Stichodactyla helianthus | reverse complement strand
TTATGAATAAATGAAATAGGATTTTTTTTGCTCTCCAGTACAGTCATGTGATTATTACCTGCAAAGGGCCTATTGCTACAAGGGCAAGCGGCAGTATTAACGACAAAACCATGATATATTATGATGAAAACATTTTAATCAAAATTCATGTTGAACATCAACAACAACCATAAAGATATACTTTAAATTTCGATATAAATTATTAAATCACTATCTATAAAGAATAAAACTCTTAAAAGACAAAATAAATAATAAATTACTATTATTTGTACAATTCAATAAATACTAAAGCATAAGGCATCCATTAATCTTATAATACAAGACTTACTCTCGGCCGAATACGGTTTTTTTTTTTTTTTTTTTCCGTTTAGAAAGGGATATCAAAACAATAATTCTATCTAAGATTGGGCAGAACGGTCATTTTCTAATTTCAATGACCAGGCACTCTTCCATGAGTCGACGTTAGCAAAGCCTATGAGTGTCGGCTTTATCTGAAACTTTTAAAAATATGCTGTGTGTTCGTAGAAGGTTTTAAAAATATATAGAAAACTATGTGGCGAGCACTAGCAGGCTAAAATGAAAATAGTTCTACCTCAAAAGCCATAATAATTCAGATTTTCTTTTTACCCATCTGTTTATATTCTGTGTTTATAATCTAGAATAATTTCGTTAAGATGATGCTTGAAACGAGCGCCACTAGACTTGGGAGGAACTTAGTGGTTGAGCTTTCAACAGGAGAGATTTTTCCTCCAATGAGCCCTTCAGGACTGCAGCCCATCCAGTACGTGGAAATCTTTCTAGGGTATGGGACATCGGCCTTGACGACTTCCAGGGTGTAGTCATCGATGGCAAAATATTCTAGTCCCTTGAAGAAATAAGTTCTTCCGTTTTGCCATTGAAGAGCAGCATCAACATTGTTAGGAATGATTCCCCTCCATTCACGAGCGATCAGTTTGGGGTATCCAATATCAATCTCCTTCCTGTCGGGGTCGTACCTCCAGTATTTATCCCCTTTGAAGAAGTAAACTTTGTTGTTTCGGCCCCACTGGAAGGCGGCGTCCATGTTGGCGAGTTCAATTGGAAGGTTGAGTTCAGGGTCGGTGATGGGGAGAGCACTTGATTTGAGTGCTGTACGGTCATGGAGCATCCAAAACCTTGGGAAAAATCAATAGAAAAAATATTAAATCTACGAGGGAATTGAGTGACATGACCAAAGAAGTTTTTAAGGGACTCTGGAGTCAGAGAATATGGGGACCAATAATGGTGACATCTGCCGTTCATGCTCCTAAATCCCCGTCAGCTCGATCCATCCATCGCCTCTCCTCTTCCTAGTTACTAGATATAATTTTTTCGAGTCATTCTTCACCCTTCTCTCCTCCTGATAACTTTATCTGATATAGTGATTTTCGTATGAGTGGGAAATTTACGTTGCTGACTGCATCAACACTGAAATGGTTTCCCATGTCGTGTGAATTACGGTTACAGTAAATTAAGGTAAGCTATAGCACGACTTGCCGTATCATTTTCCATTAATACGAAATCCTTTTTAATGGACAACACACCATGGAAAACTTACTTGTCTCCCTTGAAGATAAAGTTAACTTTGTCTGATCGGCGTAAGAAGGCAGCATTGACGTTGCCTTCTACCAGGGGCCAGAAGTCAGTGATCTTCAAAGCCGATGTCCAAGCACCACTCTCAGCAATAGGCCAGAAGTATTCACCCTTGAAACCATAGGTATATCCGGCTTCGGTCGTGACAAAGGCATCCATGGAACTTGAGCACTTATCTGGGACCCCTGGAGCCTCGGTACGGGTGTGAGGTGTAGGTGTGACACGGTCTGGAGGGGTGGGTTTTGGGGTTGGTGGTTGTGAGGGTGGCTGTCGACGACCTGGAGAAACCAAAGGGAAAAATGCCATGAGTATGTGGAAGTGAATAAAGTAGAATGATAAATGGATTAAAGAAACTATAAATGCGAAGGCGAGACTGTCAGTGTAAGACAGACAGTAGTCTAGCTGTCTTTGTGTAAAACAGGAAGTGACGTTACCGTAGAGAGCTTGCAATCCTTTGACGTCATCATCATGAAGCTTGAAGTCCGGTTTGTAGCCTCGATAGAATGGATACATAATGGCATCCAGATGACGTGAGTGATCAAGACCCAAACTGTGTCCAAATTCGTGGACTGCTACCCAAAATAGGTCGACTCCAGAGTTGGTTCTTAGTGTAAAAGGTTCGTCATCGTCAAAATGAGCGTCACCATAGATATCTGTGGATGAGTAATTTGTTTTTATGTTAACTGGGACGGTAAACAAAACACCTTGAGGAGGAATTTTAAGCTAAAAAGTTGGTCTCGTGAAAACGCATACTGTAATTCGGTAAGCGTCGATACCGGCAAAACGTACGACACACACAAACACACCACACGCCTCTATGAATAAACACAGACAGACAGACAGACAAACAATGGCGCACTGAGTTTTTCATCAGTCATTTACCCAACACACAGAGAGCGACGGACGGACGGACGGACAGACAGACATACAGACAGACAGAAAATACTGGCTGTGATTTTCTTACCTTGAGAGTTGTCTTGCGGATAGAAGGCATGTGCAAGTGTTCCACTGCGACCATCGAATGGATATCCATCACCGTGATCATATTTGGAAAACAATACATCGATGTCTGCTTTGCCGCCGTCGATCTTGGTGAACGTGAGAGGTGTTACTTTGGCCCATTCATTGAACGCATCTCGTATCGTATCATTGACTTCCTTCTTTGTCAATTTGTCACTAGTAGGATAGTTCAGAATTTTGTATGTCAAATCCTAAAAAGATAAGATCCATAACACTCAGTAAGTAAGTAATAAAAGCTTAAGAAAAACAAATAATTTAAGTTTGGACTTAAATCTACTTCAGCAATTTCATTCTGTTTTGTGCGATACGTGTTTCTTGCACGAGTTCCTCATTGTTTTCAAGCTAAAAGTCCGGAAGTCCCCTGCATGGTGCTTTTTTCTTCTATAGTTTAGTTACTCAAAGATCGAGCTGAAAGGTTTTCCCTCAACATTTTACTCAGGTTGAAATTCAATAGGATTTTCTGACAGTTCAATCTTACGTTTTTTAGCCATTTTGACCCCTGAAGGACATATCGGCGTCGTCTCCTTCTTTTTGCCTTGTCAGCAGGGCCTACATCCGAAACCCCACACCGGGAAGTAGCGATCAGTTTTAGCAGTTCAGGATCGTCTAGCTTTCCATTATCAGGGATATTTCCCATGCGCTGCAGCATCTTCACAGCTTGGTGAAGTTCTTCATTGCCTCTTAGGCGTCCACTTGTCGGGTCCATAGGTTTGAGGTAGCCATACGTTATGAGATAATTCTGAAAGAGGACAATTTCAGGGAGAAAATTAGCCTCAGATTTGAACAATTTGTTTAGGACATAAAAAATAAACTTACAACAACGTCGCTTGGATTGATGGCAGCTTTTCCAGATACTTGAGCAATTGTAAAACAACTCAAAATTAAAAATGATAGTTGAGCAATCCCGTTCATCATCACGAACCACCAATAAGTACACTGGCAATTTAACAAACTGTTGCCTGTTGACTGTTTTTAAAACACGTAGTAGAGCTTTCAGAAACTTGTGAATTCCAGTTCTTAGCGAGCCCTCTTATATCCTCTCTTCGTTTGTAAGTTGTGACGTTCGTGAGGAAGGCGAGGTTGTTTAGTCGGAAGTCCCTTTCCGCTAACGAACTAAAAGACAAAACCCGCAGCTCAAACCCTTCCGCGTCACATGGACATATGGAGGTGGCCATTTAGCCTTGCCGAAACCATATATAGAGTCCTAAAACAATCAACTTGGCTATCCTTTTGGAATGAAAATAAATATAAAGACGTATTTCCGGTTAAGCACCTTCGCCTTTATTCTTAACCTTTAAGTTCGAGCAACAAAAGTTTTATTTGTGAAACTAGAAAAACGTTTCGTAAGCTGAATCGCGGTTCTGCTGAATATGGTACTTGAAATATTATATTTTTACGCAATGCAAGTAAGTTAGCCGTCAGATGACATAATTATTCTGGGGAATTTTTTCGACTTGTTGATGTTATAAGTCGTTACGTCCTTCCGAGTCATGTTCACACTACCACCACAAACTTGTTCCTGTTAGTACAAAATGCGTAAACCGTAAAAGGTTCTGGTTTTTGAGGTTATTGAATATATTTTAAAACACGATACTTTAACCTCGCTTTTCTCTGTGACAAAATACCGAGGAAATTCTAAAGGAATTATTAGTTTTTGACTGTCTCACTGTTAGTGATGTATAAAACGATTCTGAAGTTCTGTTTACATTATTGATCCGCGAGGAATGGTAGAATAACAATAATGTGAACGTTGTTTTTAATCTTGTTTGTCACGGTGCCGTGCAAGAAAAAAGGAATTTACAATCTGTGACGTATTATTGCAGTAATGATATCGGCTTTACTGTTATTTGACTCACACTACCGGTCGGTGAGGTTTCATGACCTCATCTTAATTGTAGCCCAACCCAGTACAGCTCTTTATATTAGTAATTTAATAAATATTTACTGTCTAAATTTGCAATAAAAAGGGTACAAAGGTCTCTTTGATAAAATTTTTATTAAAATTTATTTTATATCATGGAAAGAAAATTCAAAGAGATTTATATTCAAGAAGCAAAATGGCCGGCGATCAAATGACGTCAAACGAGGTTTAGCGAGTCTCACTGACTACAATGCATGTTTACTGCATTTTTTAATTTCTGTGTTTATGAAATACCCTTATAACAACACAGTTATTACGTGCGGTTTCTTCCGTCGATTGTTATTGTTATTTTACGTGGTAAAGTTGGTCAATGGTTTTACTCTTTTGTTTTGTTTTTAATTTAGTATTCGTGCTTTTTGGCGCATTACAAGTAAAAAATAACAGAACTTCAAGATCCACTAAGGGATGTAACTCCTAGAAGCGTTCTCTGCCTTACAATAAAAGCCTTCTTCAAGATTTCAACGATGACTACGCTTTTTCTTGACTGACGTACGAAAGTTAGCCGTCTGTGTAAAGAAGCTTGAGAAACTGGCAGTAGATTTTGAACTGAGAATTTTCACCTGTACAGTCTCCAACCCAAGTTAGAACACAAGTGGGATTAAGACATCTAAGTACCTTGTTTCTACATCAAACAGTTTTTTACAGCTCCACGAGTTAAGAGCTCCTCATGAAGGTCTTTGGAACTTTCATTTAAACGCTATGGTATTTCCTAATAATGTGATGACAAAGGCCTTCAAAACTGGGTAAACTTCGGTCACCAACTTTCCAAAACTTTTCTGCTCTAGTCATTTTTGCAATTTTGGTTCTGAACTATAAGAACTTTAATTTTATTGAATTCTTTCTGCAAAACTGAGTCGAAAATTTTGGGGCAATATTCATATCTTCTGAAGGGTAGCCGCAAAAACATTCTTCAAGCAATGATAAATCATTAGTAAAATTTTCTATCAACAGCGATGCTGGAGACAGTTTCTGCAAGTGGATTGGTCCTTTTTTACCCACACAGGAGTCAATGGTGCCATCAGTTGGTCGACATTCCTTTGCTCGAGTGCAAAGCTCCGATGATCCTGCGTTATCAAGTACATAGTGAAGTACACATTCTCAATGAGAACCCCTCAGTCTGACCCTAAAACATCCTGAAACAGTACGACTACCAGGCAATGTGTTGTACAAGGAAATACCCCAAAATGGTAACGACTTTGACCCATGTAGGTTTTGGCTTCAAGCCGATATCTACCGCCCAACCTAGTCATATGAGACTTTCACGAATTAACAATTCAATAGACTTGACTAAGCGTAGAGCTTTGTTTAAAAATTAATTGAATCTAATTACTAAAGATTTACTATAATCTCAATTATACTAAAGCTAGATAAAGTACAAATGTCAGATAATTTCTTATGTGGGCATTTTTTCAGATAAAACTACGGTTCTGGTCCATGTCTCCAGGAGATGGTTAGTATTTCCTTAGTAACAACGGGACACTCATAAAACCGCACGATTACTGATCATGTTCTGCATTCGTCGTCGTAGCTTCTTCGGCGAATGACGAGAAGCCACGTACGCTTGGTATATTTTCCCTTCTATTTCAAAATTTGCTCTCGTTTTCAGTTATAAAAAGAAACGAAACTCGAAGAAAGAGGAAAATTTCTCTAAATATTTTGAAACTAATAACTTTCAGGCAAAAATATCATAAAGGAAGTTTATAAACACGGATTCAGGCATGTGGAGACGTAGCGTCTTTCGTCATGTTGAAACGAAGCGTCGCATTTGTGCGGAATTCCGACCGATTAAGAAAAGATAACATCGCTCACTCGGCTAGTTTTACTTCTTTGAAAGTTAAGCGCTACAGAAATTACGATTGAAGATCTAGAAAACTATTTCAAAAAATCTTATCTGAATGTTTTTGATCAGCTAGATATTGTGCTAGAATTTAGATTGCATGATTTAAGTTCCAGGATTTTACGAAATAACCCAGATTAAAGTGGACGGTAGATAGCGTATCGTATCAGGTCTGTGATAATCTTTGTCCCTCTTTAACGGGATCGAGATACGGGATTCGGGAAGTTTCTGCTTTGAGTATCAAGAGGAAGTTAAAAAAGAAAGCATTATAAATAGATTTGGAAGTAATTCAAAAGAAAAAATGAAAGGGAAAAAAAATGCAAACTAAACTCGTGCAATTCATACAGTCATACTGTCTGTGATTCATCCAAGTCATGCTACTTTTTATTTTTTGTCGCAACTATACGTGAGAATATTATTTTGCCACTCGTAAAAGCACAATTTTATGTCATCTGTAAATGTGGTTTTTATCCATCTTTCGTATTAACTATTGTTTTCTCCAACTGTAATTTCGTGCTCGAGTTTAATTACTTAAATCGCGGAAGCGATACACTGCAAAGCGAAAAGTAAACTGAGCCAGGATTACCATATGAAAACAGCAATAATTATAGTTATAATATATCGAGAAGATAATTATACCGGAATCTAAATCCTTGTCTTATCAAAGCAAGTAATAAACCCCACAATCTTAATTAAATTCTTGTGTGTCGGAATATTCATTCCTAGTTAAAGACATTGAACCAGTGTTATACACTTCGCAAGGTCCACTCTACACCACTTTTAAAATTCAAGGGTTAGAAACTCCTAGCAGGGGAGTTACCTCTCTCCCACATGGAAAAGGTAATGCAGTCTGGCGTGACACATGTGATCATTGCGTGACATCTCTTTAGGCACTCGCCCAAAACTCCATATTTGGTCTGATGTGAGCTTGCTGACACATTCGGGCCAGTGTCAATCGTTATTACTTAAAACGGAAACTGGGTTTCTGATTGCAAAAGGTCGATTGATTTGGAACCATCTGACCTACAGCACAAAATCATCTTCCGGCTGATTGTGTTTGTGACAGAACGGAGAGACACTATAGTTGACATCTAAATCACACGGGCCGTGAGAAGAAATCATTAATCCTCGACGTCTTGTCTGTTAATCAAATTCACTTAAGAGCTCGACCATTCAAGTGTTTCGTCTTTTATTTTAGGTATATAAACAGCCACCGCCGTATCACCTCCTACAAATCGCATTTAGATCCTGGTCTTGCAGAGACCCATCCTTTATAATACACTCACTCAAGCTCTGGCGAGAATGGCAGACTTCCCTAGTTTAGTCAGGGTTTATGTAGCTGTTTTTTCCATTCTTTATTTGGTTGGGATTTCTAGAAATTCGGTTGAAGCTGCTCCAACTGTAACTGTCAAGAAAACTAACACAGAAATGGTGAGTATCGATATGTAACAATTTTGCTTCGTATTTTGTATGGTAATCTTTCTGCTGTGAACGGAGAAAGGGCTTTGCATACAAAATACAATTATGTTATTTAGTATTTGTGTTTACAGAGGGAAACAAGTGAGAGAGAAAGAGAGAAATGGTCGAGCATTCTAGTTTGGTTTTAATCAAATCGGCTGAACACTGAAATAATCAGTGTTCAGTTTTCAAATCAATTTGGTCGAATAAACGAAGAAGCTGTGCGATTCCGGGCTTGTCTTCCTTCGCTGGTGAATTTTCGACCATAACATTTTTAAATTCAAAATTATTTTAGCTTACGACGACAAAAACGCAAATGCTTATAGTGATAAACGTTTTCTTTTGGTGTTTAGACTGTTAAATGAGATGTTAAAAGAGAAAGGTTGTTCTTGATGGACATCGTATGGGTGTATTTTGACAGCATCTTCAGACCACGTACGCATTTTTAATCCACGAATCTCGCATTAAACACCAAATTCAATCCTTTTCTTTGACCTAAAGAATAATATTCACCGTTCTTTTCGTTTCAGTGGAATCTATTTCCCGCCAGCGTATTTTTAGTTTCGTATTTTTATTTTTCCTCGCGGTTGCCTGCTGTTGTTAGTGTGTTGTCATTCATCGATATTTATTGGGTTTGCTTTCTATTCATTAGTTCTATTTTGGCAGTGAAAACAAAAAGCCGGTTAATAATCATGCAAAAATAAGTGACGAGGGATCAATTTTCTCTTTGTGTTTTCCAGGCAGAAAAGAAAAGAAATTATTCTACAGAACCCTTCATTTTCGCAAGAGCAAAATTCACACTATCTTCCCATCGCAAAAAGAGAAAATGCGCAAAATTAGTTCATTAATTCAGGCGAAGGAAAATCTGAGGAAGTGAAAGTCGAATTATCAGACGGAAACCACTCTTATTCGTTAGGTTTTCCCCTCTCCGAGTATGATATTACCTCTCGACTCTTGATCTTCCAAAGCGAATTGATTCAAAACCCACAAAAACCGCAATTCATTATCAAACTACATTAGCGAAATCAAGTTTTCGGCGACGCGTAATGACGGGTGAATTCCATCAGTTCGCCTAATTGTTTTTCTAGAAAACACGGCTCTTCGGAGGACAAACACGTTATCTCTTGTGTACCTTTTTTCTAGTTATTTTCATTACTTGAACTATATTATGTTTATCTAGATGTCCTTTTAGGTCGTTTAAGATATTAAGCTTTATAAAATCGCTGTTAACTTTACACTAGTTATGAATTTCAAATGGGGGTGAATATGTTAACTAGTTCGCCTTATCAAGTCCGGCCATTAGCGTGCATTTTACCGGTGTTAGTTAGTGGACGTCACATCATGTGCATAATCGCTTTAGTTCAAACTGTAATAACATACGTCAGTCGGTTTAAATCAGGATTATTCTCTAAGTCCTGTCTTTCCTTATGCTTGGCAATGCAGGAACGGTCAAGTGTCCATGTGATTCGGGGATTCTAGTCACAGCTTGATGATCTCTCGTGATCACTATCAAAATGGCACCCTTCAAGATGGCCTTCGGGTAATGCCTTTTTTGGTTTAGCCAGAGACAAACAAAAGCTCCTGAAGTTGGTCTTGTGATTTTATAAATCTGAAAATATGCCAAAACTAACGAGGAATCATGATGCTAATAATAACAATTATATATGATTAATTCTGCTGATACCGTCATGGGCGGTCTTCAGGATGGGATTGACTGAAATTTTACATAGTATTTTCAAAACTTTTTATCCCAAAACCTGTTCAAAGAGTGTCAAAAATAATTTCCAAATTGTCTTAACTGAAGGAAGACAAATAATGAGTTTTGTAACCGTTTAAGGCCGGAAACATGAAGAGGGCACTTATAAAAAGATGAAGAAAGTTCACTGAGCAAGTCTAGACAGTGAATCAGGATGTGAGCCTACGCGGTCCAGCAGGTTGATAAGCCGGTGAGGCTCTCGGCGCCGCAACCAACGATTTTTGCGCGCAAAAAATTGTTCTGGTGTAACATGGCATGCGGGACAATTTTCCACACAATTTCTGTCACGGCAACCTGTTGCAAGTTTTTGAATCGCCTTCAAAAACTTGCAACATTACATTGTTGCGCGAAAATCGTCGTTGCGAATCGTCTCGTGTAACAAATCACAAGAATTGACAAAAAAGACAAACACACAAACAGAAAACGCGCGCATTTGTCGTGCAACAGCTACATATATTAAAAATTGTTCTCATTGACTGATTTTTATTGCCCGCTTTTTCCAGGATTACCTAATTAAGTACGGGTACCTTAGCAAAAGCACAGGCACAGGAAAACTGATGAGTCAAGAAGATCTTGCCCAGAGTTTACGGAGCCTTCAAAGATTTGCCGGTTTGAACGAGACGGGCAGACTAGATGCCGCAACAATCGCGTTGATGGGCCAACCTAGGTGTGGTGTGCCTGACATCAGCTCTGCAGATAAAACAAGACGACGACGACGATATGTATTACAGGGTACCCACTGGAAAAAGAAGGTAGGTGAGATGAAGTACGCCATTTTGTACAGATGACGGCTTGTTCTATTTTCCTAGCTCGTTGATGAGACTAGTCGTAGCATGGTACGGACGGGAAGAAGTAGAAATTTTAATGAAAAATGTCTCATACTCCTAGTAGTTTAATATTATTAATATGTTCTGTACTGTTACGTTACTACGACGCTACGGTGGTCTTCCCTTGGTATTTATGTGACGAGAACTCTGACTTTTCCATGTGTTCACTTTTAAGGGGGAGACATGACTCCCTTTCTTCTTGCTAATGTGTAACCATCATTGAAAATGCTTCCTACCACGCTCTTGGGAACATGAACACTCCAAGATACACTGAACATGTTATATACATGAAGTCTTTGTCTGTTTTTGATGGAGAAAGTGCCATCGAAATCAAACTTTGAGTGACCTGGACACCCAAGTGACCTTTTGCTTTGCGTTACCAAACGCCGCCATTGTACAAGGCGTAACACTATTTCATCCCTTTTTTTTTCGCAGGGACTCACTTATAGGATCAAAACATTCACGAGAGACTTAGCTAATGCGGATCAGGAACGTATAATCAGATGGGCCTTCGACCAGTGGTCCCAGGCAAGCAAGATTAGTGTAACCGAAGCTCCTCTCTCCATGTCAGACGACAAGGTTGATATTGTGATCAAATTCGTGAGAGGTGCTCACGGTGATAGCTATCCTTTTGACGGTCCTGGGGGCACCTTGGCCCATGCATTCTACCCTCACGACAATAGTGGTAAATAAGTAAAGATATTTTATATATCAAGGGAGGGGTGGGACGGGTACAGAGTTGGTCACACTGATGTAACGCTATACTCTGTGGAATACCAAACTGGCAGTTGGTTCCATAGACAAAGCAAAGATCAAGATCGTTGGAAAGTTTTCGAATGTTTGATAAACAATGCGACCACCTTTACAGCTGAGAGTGTATTTGCAACCAGAGAAAATCAAAAGACAAAGGCATGGCGGCCATGTTGGTGGTACAGACAAAAGGACCTAATGAGAAATCTGTTGTTAAATACCACCAACATGGCCACGATGACGTCACGTGCAAATGAAGAATAGGGGTGGGGGTGGTTAATGTGAAGTGGTCTACATTCTTCAAGTCAGTAATTGCAGTTGTTTTATGGCAACTTAAAGTATGGCCCTCGTGCTTGGTTAATAAGAGGTATATAAATCAACGTATCATGTGACTAAATCCCCTCTTCTGTCCCATCAGGCATTTCAGGAGATGCTCATTTTGACGATGACGAGAGTTTCACCACCGGGCAGCGTAAGGGCGTTAACCTGGACTGGGTAGCTCTGCATGAGTTTGGTCACAGTTTGGGTCTTGATCACTCGACAGTACGTGATTCTGTCATGTACCCGTGGTACAAGGGCTTCGTGGAAAACATAAAGCTAACGCGTGATGACATCAGGGGAATTCAAGCTCTCTATGGTGAGATGGAGGGAGAATGTGCTGAATATAAATATGTCTTTCCCACGATATGGTTGAGTTAGTCCAGTACTAGTCAAAGCCTCGATTTCGTTACCATAGCAGTTTCTTCGTGGTGTTATTGTATAAATTATATATTGTTTAATCAACAACTCTTCTGCTTTATTCTTTAATCATCCCGAATAAGTCCCTTGTATCAGATTAGAACATAGCTCAGTATACGATGGTACGTACTGAAATCAAGGCTTTGGCTAGTACTGAACTAACTCAACTATTATCTTGGGAAAGGACTAATCTCTCTTCTGTATGGGAACACATGTGCTAATAGACATCCAATGGCTCGATGGAGCAAGTATTATTTTTCCTTCCTTCCTTCCTACTTTCTTTCTTTCATTCATTCTGTCTGTCGTATCCTGCAAATAGTCTTCGTCCAGCTTTGGATTTGCGGTCATCGCAGGATCCAAACACATCGTGTGTGTGTCATTTCCTAGCCAAGACAATAACCCCTGGTTGTTAGGAAGTGTACGCAGGTTAATCTCCAGTTCTTTCTCACGGGAAATTTCCCAGAGCGCCGGTACGTCCGGCTCCATGGCAAACAGGAGTACATCTAAATATGCCAAAACTTTTGTGGTCTCACAAACATTCTTCTCGGTCCTCTACTATCAATGATGGTGGAGAGAATGCGATCGAGTTATAGGTTAAATCCGATCAGACCGAGAGCAACTAATGGGATTTGAGGGACTTTTCCGTCTTAAGAGAAAATGAAAAGGCCGTTCATATGTGGGGTCAAAGAAGATAAACGTCAACACCTCTGTAAATGAATTTTAAGACGTCTGTTGTCTAAGCTGAGTAGTTGTTTTTGTAGGTAGATTGTCATGTTGTTGTTGTATTTTAGTTCTGGGTTGCTGTTGTCTGTTGTCGCTATTGTTGCTGTCTAACACATTTTCTCTTCTATCTTCCAATTCTAGAAGCACCAGAAAAAGGCAAAGAAGCAACCGACCAACCCTTTACTCGCGGCAAAAGACCACTCAAACCAGCCATCGACGAATGCGAAGTAAAAAGATTCGACGCTTGGGTATATTCGAGCGTAGAAGAGAAGACTTACGCCTTCGTTGGCGACTATTATTTCACGGTAGACCCCAACACTGTGGGAGTAATAAGCGGGCCTCTTAAAATTGTTGACAAATGGAGAGAGGTCAGAACACCAATCGACGCCGCATATACTCGCAGAGACGGAAGGATAGTGTTTTTCCGCGAGGGGACGTAAGTAATTTGTCTTTTAACCATATTTTAGACAGAGATACGCGATGTATCTTTCCTGTGTCAAGTGCCCGCGTATCAAAGAGTCAAGGTGCATGCGCAGATACCGTCCAATGCGCCTGTACGGCGCCTTACCTCGAAATTTGATAACATTCTACATTAACTGCACATTTCCACGTTCCAATAGACGTTTTCCGAATTCGCAAATACCGCTGTGCGTCTAGATTAAGACTCGTTTTTTTGCGAGTGTAAAAATATTCATAAATACCAACGATAAAACGAAGGATAAACAACTACAACAATACAAATACTTTGAAATTCCACGGACCTTCACTGAAACACGTGAATATTCTACACAAAAACGAGGCATAACAGAGAATTCGAAACTGGAGAAATTCATCCATGGTTTTTACACAATAATGCCCGATTTTTGTCCCTTAGTTTCAGTGTATTATCGGAAAGGTTTTAAAACCAAGTTCAAGATTTTATAAACAGCCGTTTTAATGCACTGTCCTCTCGACTGGAATGCAAGATGGCGCGCAGTACAATCCAAATGCCACAGCACATTTAGGAGCCATACTGGCTAATAGCGATAATTAATCTTAAGCTCACTGTCATCGGATCTTCGATTTTGTCCGGTGTGCGTTTAAGGAACAATTTGGCAACATCCGGTCCACCATCTGACTGGGGTTAACATAAAAACAGAGAAGGAAAAGCGTTTCTGATTACTTTTTGATTTACGTTTCTTTCTCATGGAACGAAGTCTGTTTAATACTGATTAACATTGTTTGTCGGCGTCAAAAACGCTACAAAAAATGTTCATGATATACTTGTCTTAGTTTCTGCGCATGTCTTGGCATGTATCTTGAGTGCAAGGGATTATAGTATACAGCTATTTCAAATAGGTTGACGGGGGGGAAACGGCAAATGGCGATCGTTGATTGGCGACTGCACGACCAAAGGGAACTGAGAAGCAATAAGAATTTCTTTATATTCATTTCTTCTGCTGAAGATCTTCACTGAATGGTACCGGCACTGTTTAGGTATCTAAGACTTGAATGAATATTTAGAAATCATGACGTCACATGCAAATCAAGAATATTGTCATGCGACATACGCGGACTGAGTTTGTGCATAAGTTTGCCGAGCGCGTTTCACACAGTATACAATGTTCTTTACGAAAATAAAGTTTTTTTAAAAAAGATTATTAGCAGTTATTGGTACACTTATATTAATTTCTATGTTATCGCCTCTTATTTCATATAGTTACTGGAAGTACTACGGCAGCTCTCGCGAGGAGGGACCAAAGCCCATCATAGACTATGGGCTACCCAAGGAGCTAGAGAAAATGAACGGCGCCTTCATATGGGGACGTAATTCACGCACCTACTTCTGGAAAGGGAACAAATACTGGAGGTACGACGAAAGATACCGCAAAGTGGACCCAGGGTACCCAAAAGACGTTTCTATCTGGAAGAAAATCCCAGCGAGTATAGATGCCGTTATGAAATGGAAAAATGAGAAAACTTATTTCTTCAAAGGGACTCAGTATTATAAGTTAGATGACTACGCTATCGAGTCTGAACAGGGATATCCCAAGAGCGTTGCTCACGCGTGGATGAAGTGTGACCGAATTAGAATCAAAGTTGTTCCCACAACGAAATCTCCTACAGTGAATGGTACCTTTGTGAACACTACGAGAGGTTATGTCCAATCCACGCAGGAGGGAGCTTCAGCTGGCTATCATGCCTTACCAAGTATCCTTATGATTACGCTTGGCGTTATAACAGCTGGGAAATTGATATAGAAAGGTTTAAAACAATTTAAAAGTAGCAAAAACAAAATCATTAATTTGGCTTAGTGTTATCTTGTTTCAATTCTCATGACCATTCACTTGAGCCAACCTCTTTACTTTGGATGCAGTTTCCACCCATTTCAAATCACGTGTCACTCCCTTTGATTTTATTTCTTTGTTTCTCGGAAACGTTTGAGAATAGACTGCGTAAAATCTCTATTTTTGGTTCACTTTGCGTATTTTTTTCTGCAACAAGTTAAAAACACCTCTGGAGTGGGGTTGCTGAGGCTTGGTGCTAACCTTCCCTCGATCAATTTTATCAAAACATAAAAGGAATCAATTTTACAGACAGTGTCTAAGATAAAACCAGGGACTGCTCGCAGTCTATGAGTTAGGGAAGATACGTTAACATGCATAAACCTTAAACAAGAAACCTCATTTCCAAGAGGTCTGGAAAGGGAAAATATTACGCCTAAAGTAAACAGGTTTATTCTTGTGCTGCTCAGCAAAGGAAGACATATAGATGTATAAATCCTAGTTGTGTTATTTCCGAGTGATTCGAAAGGAGACAAGACTAAGGCACGCTCAATTATAGTTTTCTTGATTCCAATATATATATGAATGAATTTTTGTACGAGTTCTTAGGATGGTGATTCTGACAAAAAGATTAGGTTTTGTAAAAATGATTTAGATAAATACTCAAATTTCAATTTACGAATTCACTTTAAAAAAAATCACTATTTCAAGCGATTCGAGTAACTACTGATGCAGTCAATCATGCGGTAAAATTTCGGACTGAAATCTCGCAAGGAAATACTATTTATTGCCCTACAATAGAAGAAGTGAGCGACTTTTTCGTTTCGCGCCAATTTTTTTGGGTTGTGACGTCATAGACGCCATATCGGAGAATTTCAACAGTAGATTTTCGTCCAATATGACTGCCATGTGCTTGTCATTTAATTATTGAAAGCCAAGAGTATGGCAAACAAACTTTCTCAAATTGAATGAGATACGAGGTGACATGAAATAAATAATCTTGCTTATTCCGTTGGAGAATAACAATTGAAAATAGGTCTTCCACTCGAAGAGGTCCATTACTCACGGTATACACCCCTATCTTAGTAACCCGTTTATATTTCTTGTAATTGTATTTGTTCCATTAAGAATTAATTTGAAAATTGATTCCCCAAGAAAAAAAATACTATTAACATAAGCTGTACATTTTATAAGTATCTTATTTTAGTCAATTTGTTCCCAGGATTACTCTGCCACACCTCCTGAGGCGTCCTGGGTACAAGATAATCCATTGCAAATATTTCTTATAATAAAAGCATAGAAAAATTAGGACGAGATAAGAAATTAGGATTTTTTTAATTAAGTAGTTCAATTTAGAGCGTTACTATGTAACATTTTGTAAAGTTATCACGTCAAAGTATTAATTTATTGTTGTATTTATTATTCTGATGTAAAGTTCAAATAAAAAAGATGCAATTTTTAACTGAACGTTTGTAATTCCTCAGTCTGAATGGATGCCTAGATTCGGCGGTGAAAAGACTGAGTTGGTTCGTTAAAATAGGCAAGCCAGCTATTACCCAGACATTATTTCAGTCATTTTAGACCAGGAAGAATCTTGCGGGAAGGCTTCCGTTTCGACCGAACAATCCTTAATGCTCTTCCTGGTATTACTTTCACTCTACTGATATTTCGTCTTTGGGGGATATAAAAGGAGACGAAAATCAGTGTTTACAGCAGCCAAGACCTCGACACCAGGACTTCCTTAACAAGGCTTCTTGAAGCACAGAATTAAAGTGAAATTTCAGGGCTTTAAAAGTGGTTTGCTAAGAGTAAATTGAACATCACGAACCAGCTAACCGTGACAGACTTCCGATTCAGCGACCCTTGTGGTCAGTTTTCATTGTCCTTGAAAATTCTTTACAAGTGACTCACTTTCTGTCCCAAATAAACGAAAAGAAAGTTGTCAGGTTTCAACGCGGAAGGCTTGACCGATGACGACTATAGTCCGGTTGGCGGTCAGAACCGAAATAGCTTCTTCACACTAAAATCCATCACGTCCGACCAATAAAGAAAGTCATGTACTAATAAACTTTTGCTTCCGGTGTGACGTCACAAGGGCGAATTTGCATAATACTGTCAGTTCTATTTTTCTTCAAGATAGTGGAATGAGTGAGTGAGATTTCACGTAACAAGATTTTCATGAGGGGGGAGGGGGGGGAGGAACTAAGTTAAAAAGCCACTAAACATCCCACCCATACAATGTTTATGTGTATTGCAATTTTATGGGCCACTATATTAGTCTAAGTGTTCTATTTCGAATCATTTCTCCGCAGTGTTGTTGATTCTAGCATTTTCATATTCTTCGCATATTTTTCAAACAAGCTTTACTCAAGTTACGTGTACTGAATACAAAAATCGCTAAACCAAGAAAATAATTTTCGAAGCAATCACAGGAATTTTCTTTCATTTTGCCATCCATATCGGTATACCCTCTCAAGCGTTTCGGCAAAGGAGGAGTAATACTCAAGGGAAAGCCTGAAAGCGAAAGGGTGTATCGTGATTCTCTTATCCATTCCCTTATAGGCCCTTATATGTGCAACTCATGAAATCTCTGATCTCTCAAGCCTCTCATTCGCGCGTGAAAACAAAAAAAATTAATAAATTACTTGTTTAATCGCATCATTGTGAGGCTTCCGATGTAAAACAAAATTCTTTTTTGGTCTTAAAGGTACACTAGGCAGTTTCCCGTACAACTCGTCTCGCAGTAATGTTGCGCAAGTTGCAAGGAAAATTGACTAGTGTAACTAGCACCCTAAGAAAGCAGAGTATTCACTGGTTTCTTTGAGGGGCACTTTTACATAAATACAATAGCTTGTTATCCATCACTGCACATGAAAACTACTGTATTCATGCAAAGTGCCCCTCAAATCCGATGCAAATAATTTTGCAAGCTCCAAAAGAACGCCCTTTGAATTTCTGTAGCTCGCATGACGTAATCAAGTGTTTTAAACTCCAAACGGCTGTGCACAGGTTTATCACGAAGGTCCACATAACTGCTGTACACAGCTTGTTAACTTAACGACTTCCCGAAACACGCCAACGCGAAGAGCCACAAAGACCGCTCCACTAAGTAGGGCCAAGGTTACTATGGTCAACTAAGATACTGTGGGAAAATTCGTGTGTATAGGTGACCAGGCTGACATCGTATTATCTTTAATGAACTTTATTCCTTTAAGAATTACTGAACGGAATCTCTGAGTCAGTTAATTCATTGATTCCCCTTTTATCGGTCTAGAAAGGGCAATGAACACATGGCCCATTACAAGGATCATTAGTCACCATAATCTTGAACTGATGATCGTATAATCTTTCTTTAGAAAATATTTCGAAAGTAAATAATTGGAACATTTAATGGAATTTCTTAATATAATTTCTGTTGGTTCCCTTAGCTTCTAACAAAACTTCTACCAGAACCGTTCGCGAGTTGGCTTTTCGTTTCTTGTTTAAGAACATTTGTCTTAGTGCCGCGACTTTTCTTTAGTGCAAGGAGAAGGAAATTTGTTTAATTTATCTTCTTTTCCTTTGCTTCTTTGACGTATCACTGAACAAGAAAGGAAAAGCAATCGTACGCGATGCAACCACCTCAGGCGACCTTTCTATACCTATTTACAACATTTTTAGTAAACAAAATTGGTAATCTTATTATTTAGTTACAAGATTTTTCGGAAATAATTAGATAAAGAAACGAGAGCTTGTTAATATTTTAATCGTCAACTGTCCAACGTAAGCAACAGCTTTTGCAAACTCAATTTTCTCGGAAGAAAAACGGCGCCTCTTCTCGGCTTCGGTCACGTGACGAGAACACGTGATACCAATCGGGCTAAGGTCATGTGACTTCAGCTGGCGAGATCACGTGATGTACCTGATCATGTGATACAACAAAACTTTTTCTTTTGCCTTATCACGTGACGGGACCAACGCAGAAGACGGCTGAAGAATTATCTTTGTTCTTACAGGAACTTGTACTCAAACAAACTTGATGATTTCGAATAATTTTTGACGTATTGCAAACAGAATTCTCCAAATAGTCTTTAACCAATCGCTACGTCGGTACCAGCCAACAGAAACATCCAGGAAGACTTGCACATCACAGCGCACATGTACATACATCAGACAGAAACTGAATTCTTTTTCCATCATGCAAAGCTTCATTGTAAAGTTATATAAATTAAAGTAGCTCCATAACTCCCTCGGTTGACGTGAGTAACAGGCAAATATTAGCGGTATTATGTCGCCTAGCAACCCATTATCCTTTCCTGCCTGTCCATATCACCATTATTATTAACTATTATTCATGGGTGTTTATAATTCTGTTATTACCAATAATTTGTGATAGACTTTCGAAATTCATCAGTTTACGTTACCAGTTCGTTAAGAACGCCATCATGTCTTTTGGGGTGTCACTTTCGACCAAAGGCGACTAGAAGACAAAAAAATCAGCATTATATATTTATACCAATTCTATTACTTTTTCACACACAAAAAATTAAAACCTACACTCTTACCTCGTCCAAGCTTTTCCCGTTTCTATTCCCATTTAGTTTTTCCTCCCTTTCAGGCTGGTGTTCTGCGGTATTTCCTTTCATTAATGGCACGTCACTATCGTCAGACGAAGCTGAACTGGCCTTACTACTGCGTCTACTGCTGCGTCTACTGCTCTCAATACTGTTACCCTTAGAATTCACCTCCATTTCGATGTCCAGGAACTCCTTCCTGGACAGAGGATCTGATCCCTGTGTACTGACGGTTCTGCTGGAGTTCTTTGACTCGCCTTCAAGGAGAGGAAACTTTTTTCTTATTCTATATTCCGGGAGAGGATTATACACTACTTCGTCTTGCTCCGAGACTTTCTTGACTCTGGCTTCGAGCTCTCCTTCTTCTAGGATTCTTAAATCTTCTTGACTCTAAAAGAAGTTGATTAAAAACTCAAATACATAAGAACTACTTTTTGGGAATTCAAGTTCGTAAGTTACAATACTGTGCGCACCGAACCACAAGGTCAGGTCCAATACTGCGCTTACGTCTGCTCTATTACTGCGCTTAACTTTTCAAAAAGTTATGTTAAATGCAGAATTTACGGAATTTACGTGGATAAAACAAGTTGGTAATGCAAGTAATCAGTGTCAAAATGATTATTTTATCTAGAGGAGTCTCACTGCAGCCATTTTAAAGGTCTACAGGAACAATGCTGAAAACAATGGATAATTAGGCAGTCTTCTTTGATGTCATTAGGTTCGGCTCATGTGAAGTTCGACGTTTGACATGAGCCTTACTCACAGATTGAATTGGAATTTAGCGTGGTTGGGTTTATTTCTTTCTTTTTTATTTCTCCCAAATAAAGAAAGATAAAATCGAAGATAAGAAAAAAAAGTTCTGAAGTCACCAAGTTGCAATCAGTGGTCACCCATCCGAGTACTAACCCAGCCCCATCGAACTTGACTCACTAGCTGTCTTGAAAGCACAACGCATTAGACCACTCGTCTATCGCTTTCAAAGAATTACGTCAACAATGCATGCGAAAACAATGCACCAGATAGACTAAGTTATTTTTCTCTTTCAAATCCATGTGAACCGTGGTTAGAGCAAGGGGTTGGTCGTATATGGTCTGGGGGCCGGCCA
>WUAP02208770.1:0-20578 GCA_015163945.2 Stichodactyla helianthus | reverse complement strand
ATGGACTTCATTACTATGCAAAACAATGCAAAATGTGCATGCGCCGACTCCATGTTGTCTAATATTTCTGGCAATGATCAGTAGAACAGGAAGCATCGACTCGATCAGAAGAGACATCATCAGCATTGGCATCAGAAGTCAGTTCAGGAGCAAGAGCCACATCAGCAGATACGCGATCAACTTGCATCTCACCGGAAACAGCAGAGAGGACAGGATCAGGAAGACCTTGATCAGAAACTGGAGAGGCAGGAAGAACAGCCTTGGCCAAACGACGCCGGTTACGAGCTCTCCTTTTAGCGCTCTTGGTCTTCAGAGAAGGCTTAGAGAACTTCAGAACCAGACGACCTCCTGTACTCCACTTCGTCCAAGTCCAATCCGCAGCGTGACCACTTCCGCCTAAGGATCTAATCAAATGGACTACCTTGTTCGGTAGACAGCCCAACAGTTCCAACAGAGAGTTGAATCCGCCATCATATCCAGCAGCAACAGTAACGGTGAACGGCACTGTCAGCTCCAGTAACGGATCCCACAAGGGTTGCGTTTTCCAAGAACAGATACTACACTTGATCGTATCCTATAAGTTTCATCTATATTATACGTTTCATAATCCATGTCGGTCTGACAGTTTAAGGTATAACAAGATGACTACGCAGGGGCGGCGGAAGCTAAAAATATTTGGGGGCACTGCAATAAATAGGTTCTAATAATGCGTGATAAGGCAACAACAAAATACAAAACCCAATATTTTATGAAATGCGTTGAATTTTTTTAGAGAAGAGACAATAAGTTCAGTTTGTAATAGTCATAGATATGATTAATGCAAACTAATATTTTGTGGGGGGGCCAGGCCCCCCCGGGCCCCCGGTTCCGCCGCCCCTGCTACGGTTCCGAGTAAGGATAGCTATCCTTACTCGGAACCGTAGTCATCTTGTCATACGTTTCATGTTTATCCCACTGCTATCAGTGACCGCGGAACAGTATATGAAAGTGGGAGGCATACATCCACCTCAGCCGTACCCTTTGAGCTGTCATTTGCCTACCTTTTATAAGGAAGGAGTTTAGGCTATTAACTGCCAAGGAAAATTAATTCCATATAGTGGAACAAATACAACTTTGGTCTTCGCCTTCTATGGAGACTTCTCGAATATTCTGGAATATGTCCATTTGTGGGTGGTGTTGGGGAGGTAAGGCCAACTATTGTGTCGAAGGAGAAAAGACTTTGGTACATACAGAAAGATCCAAGGTTTCTCAGTCTACGTGATTTGATCTTCAAAGACTAACGGTACTGTCCAATATGTAAATTTAAAATTCGAGGTTTTTTAGATTGCACTGAAAGTATCTTGATGGAATTCGAGCCATAAAAGTTTCCATGGACCTCAGGAAAAAATATCAGGCGATTCTGTCATTTGAATTAAGGTCAAGCTCGCTATATATATTGAATACTAATATTAAGATTCAGAACATGTAGGCGGAACTTATACATCTCTATGCAAAGTTGTTTCACAGCACAAGTAGCTAATTCTACGCTCATAGAGCATCTAGTTTGTGCATTTTCTTGGTTTAATTTTAGAGCGTGGGGTAAATTATGAGATTGATTACGTCTTTTACAGATTCTGAATTTCAGTTCGAATAATAAGAGGGTCC
This sequence comes from Stichodactyla helianthus, assembly GCA_015163945.2. Lineage (NCBI taxonomy): Eukaryota > Metazoa > Cnidaria > Anthozoa > Actiniaria > Stichodactylidae > Stichodactyla > Stichodactyla helianthus. The sequence goes on along the minus strand of WUAP02208770.1, from coordinate 18,934 downwards.
TGAAGGGGGGGTCCTAATCCCATTTCCCAGCCCAAAATTTTGCAAAATCCCAGTCCTATTTATGAAAAATCTCAGTCCCAGTGCATCAAATTCCATTTTCCCAGCCCAAAAAATGCCAATCCCAGCTCCCATTACACCCCTTCAGGACCCTCTAATAACGCGACTGAAATGAAACAATATTCTCCGTTTGGGTTTCCTGCGTTCTCTAATCGATATATGCTCGTGATAACTTCGGGACTCCATGTGGTGGTCTAGCGAAGGTGCGAAATTCAAACTTTAGTCAGCTGCAGACTGTGAAGTCAAATCTTGTGATGATCTGAGTAAATTTCTCTTAGTCCTGACAGAAAATAGCCATGTTACCACATAGGGGATAGTATAATTGTGTTCAACATGTCAGATTCTTGTTATAATCATGATAATGTACGTGCTTTGTTCAGATGCTTTGACTGCAAACCAGGTTTGTTTTTCATTTGCTTGTCATTCAACATCATTAAGCTTACGTTTAAAGATTCTTTATTTACTCCTTAGTTTTGAATGTATTAACAATAGAACTTATACTACCTTTCTTTTCTTGTATTTCTTCATTCAAGGTTTTATGAGTGTTTTTTATGAGTTTAGAATTTTTCTCGACTAAAAACGAGTGCGCACATCGCGCCATTCTGGATTGTTTTATGCAATAGTCAATGTAACCCCCCCCCCCCCCCCAACTCGGACATGACCGGGCATTTGGAATTTGACGTCTGTGACGTCGTATTCTATGGTATTTTATTCTATTGTGAAAATGGGAAACCTCTCTATCCCCAGGGGAATGTTGCTGATCCAGTACCCTGTATAGTATTCACCTGTATTCGCAGTTTAAGGCCCACTTTACTAGTACTAGGGTTACCCGCCAGCTAGGGTCAATAGATAGCTCAGCTTTACAAGGAAAAAATATAGGTAGGGTAACCCTAGTGCCCGGGGTAAACCTTGTTCCGCCGTGATGGCCATTTGTTGATTTGTGCTACAGGACGTCTGAGAACTAGTAAAAGTTGTCCTGGGAGGGCAAGTTATCCCTAGCTAACGACTTTACAAGGGGAAAACTTAACCCAGGCAGAAGGGTTTCACTATCAAACAGACAGGGTAACCCTAGCAGTAGGGTAACCCAGGTGCACTTGTGGTATTAGAATAAATAAGGGAAAATGTATAGAAGCTAGAGTAGCCCTAGTGCTAGGGTCACCATCCCTCCTTGTAAAGCAGGCCTTAATTCACCCCAGTGATGAGACCAAGGAGGTGAAAGACAGTGCTTCCCTCTGCTGGTGGGAATCCAAAAGGAAGTGAATAATAGGTAAATACTGCTACATTGCCCTTGGTCATGCTGGGGTGGGGGTAGAGTTACTGTAATATTAATTTCTTGAGGATGGGTTTTTTATAAGATTGATATATGATAGAAATATATTCATTTTGTCGCTATAGCTTGACAGACACTTGACAAGGAACTCAGAAAAAATTCTGAGTCCACCTGACAGAAATCGAACCCTTTACCTTCTGCATGCCGGTCAGATGTATCTTTTCTGTTGCAGATATTGTTGTCAAGTTTTGCAAAGAATGCCATGAGCAGGTCCATTCACTACAAGTGTTTAGACTTCATAAAACACAACCCATTGAAAAGGTACATGTACAGTACTGTTATAAATTGGTACAACTATTGACTTTAGTTTCTTCTGATAAAATTGTGGGCTGCTTTTGAGAAAAGGTTGTTGTTTTTCATATATCACTTCTTCCAGGTTTTTGGTATCAAAACAGTCATACTAATGGAGTTAATTTTATTTTTATTAGGTGGAACAACGCAAGTTATCTCAAGATGTATCTGATCTTGAAACGTATGTACATGTATATAATAGTGACCTTAACTAATTGTTATCCAAGCATTTTATGTTTATCAAACTGAGATATACAAGTGATTTATATTATCTGTTATTTCACACCTAACACGGTTTTCTTTGTTATTCACAGGGCTTTATATTGCATAAAGCCCTATGAATTCGTTAATGAGGGCAATATCTAGATACTGCCCTCAATTCAAGAGCAATATCCAGAAATTGCACTTGAATTGAGGGCAGTATCCAGATATTGCATTTGAATTTGTAATGAGGAATTCATTCCCCATTACAAACTCAGCGTATCTGAGACAGGATTGTGAAGCACATCCCAACAAAAGACCACTTATTTAGCAGTCTCTTGGTGAGACCTCGGCTTATTGTCAACCCTGCCCTCCCGGCTCAAAAGTTTGCAAGCCCAAGGGCCATCATGTGGTCTCTTTGCATCTCCTCCATGTGGGATGAGTCAAAGCATTCACTCTGACATAATTATCATCTATGCATGCTCTTATTGTTGAAAAACACAATTAATGTATGATTAAGTAAGTAATATTGTACTGTTTTCCCTCGAGAATTGATGTGTTGTGAAAACCTTCTCAAGTATGAAATAAGACAGTTAATTACCTCAAACGTTGGCAATAAGCCTATAATGCCCTCAGGCCTATGGCCCAAGGGCTTTATGGCTTATTGCCTCCATTCTTGGTAATTAACTCTTACATACTCATCATGACCATGTGATTTTCTAGTTTGGTTGCTGTTGAGAATAATCTTTTGAAAGATGTGATTACCACACTTCAATACACAGAGCAGCAAGAGAGGGTAAAATAATGATTTATACATGTATACCACTTTGTATAATAAAGAAAACAGACCATTCTTGGCTTTGTTTCTAGTAGGCAACTCTATGCAGCCACTGTTAGAGCATTTTTTCATATTTACACTACCTAGACAACTAGCCAAATTCCAGAATATTTGGTTTTTTAGTTTCTGTCTACCCAATACATTAATAGTTCTGACTGTTAAAAGTTTAATAGGCAGAAGCTGAAAACCCAAAAATTTAGGAATTTGGCTAGTTGTCTAGGGTAAAGGGGTCAAATGTCAATAATTTGATAGAGGTTGACATGGGAACTAGGGAACTAGCTGTAATGAAGAATACGCAATTGATATTAAACACATCTGTTGTTTATCATTTGTCTAGGAAATGCTGAGAGAAGTAGTTTTCAAGACAGAAAAACGCTTGCATGACATACAACAGTGTCATGAGAAAGTCAGTAAAGCAATTCATTACTTGAATAAGGTACTGGTATTCAAAGGATTTCAGTAGCATTAATCCAGGGGCACATCAAGGAACTTTTGAGAGAGGGTTCCAACTGTATACAAGCAAAACCTGTTGGAAAATGAAATTCAATGATAAAAAAATTAATAGAACCTGAGGTATGACAGGGGGGGGGATCCAGAACCCCCAAACCCTCCCCTCAGATCTGGTCCTGCTAATCTATTACATGCAGATGGAGCAACAGAACCTTCTTATTTGGAAACAAATGACAGAATGGTTTTCCCATGTGGATTTTTTTCATGTAACTTTTTTAAAAGCACTAGTGTTTGCTTAAAATTAACCTTGTATTTATTTGAACAATGGCTTTTCAGGTTTCATCAGTCATTAAATTATGCAGTGACTATAACCGTGTGTCCTATGAAGTATCTTCTAATATGGAAATGAATATGCCCACTAGTGATCTTAAACCAGCCTTAGAGGAAGCTCAGGAACATATCTCAGGTACAGTGATATTGTAAACATAAGAATTTGTAGAGCTTTTTCTTGATTGACAGAAGCCAAACCTTGCATCAAATGTGTGGAATAATGCAGCTGTTACTTTTTGTGTACTTGTAGAATCTGTTTTTAGAGTCTAGTCTGGTTAAGGAGTTGTGTACCAACAATATCAAAGATACAGGGTTTAGGCCAGGAATTTATAGTCAGGGGTCAAATGACCCTATTTATTATTGCAAAATTTAACAACTTTACAAAATACATGCTGTACTATTTGTGTCGTACTTATATTTGTACTTATTTGTACTTATACTATTTGTAATTGTACTTAAAAAGAACAATAACATGTGTTTAATTATTTTGTTTAATAGGAACATCAGCATTGTCTGTTGAATTCCCTGTTGTAATCATGAGTTCACTCAACAAGAAGGGTGGTTTTTGGATGACTAGATCTGATTCTGCTGGTCTGAAAAAAGTTGCACAGATTGAAAACAAGCTCAGGTATACATATTGTAGAATGCCAGTCTTTTCGATCCAAAGTCATTTCAATCCAGATCATTTCGATCCACATTTTAAAAAGATCAATTTGACCCAAGTCATTTCAATCCACTGTTTACACCAGTTCAATCCACTTTGTAGAAGGTTCAGTACAAGCTTATTAGAGATAAATAATGATATTTAAAAATACTAAACCAATATTTGCAACTTTTCTTCGATTTATCAGCTCAGTTTGCGACCATAATTTGTACAGATAAAAAGGAATTACAATTGTTTTGCCTACTGAAGAATACTTCGAATATATTTTAAATCTTACACACTTAACAAATGTTTGTGGTTGGAATGTGAACGTCATTTTGCGAAGGATGCTAAGATGTGAAGTTTGACTGATCTGAATTATATGTGTTTATACTAATAAATAGTATCAGAAATCAACTGTTTTTCATCCATTTTTATTTTAAATGTTAATTTACATTAGAAGAAACCTTTTAAATGTAATATTTAAGCCAAGAAACACATAAAAATTCAATGAATTGACTTGCATTTTGAACGTGAACCTTCCGATGCGAACTTATTTGACTGTAAGAACAGTTATTAAGCCGTAAAATCCCGTCGTATAACTTACTCATTTTGATTTAAATATAACAGGAAGTCGATGTTATAAGGCTCAAAAGGTTTTTACAAACGAACTTGAATGAAAATATACATGGATCGAACTGGTATAGACAGTGGATCGAAACGACTTGGGTCAAATTGATCTTTTTAAAATGTGGATTGAAATGACCTGGATCGAAACGACTTTGGATCAAAAAGACCGGTTACCATATTGTATGATCAAAAATGTTTTCAAAATTAGTCTTGGAATCGTGCATGTTTTTTTCATTTTACTGACCCAGTCAGATTATTTCAATCCATTTTCACTCTTAATTACCTTTTTCAGAAATACCGGTAACTTCTCCTTGCTTATTGTATGCAATGTAAATAATTTTTTTATAAGAAAGAAAATATACTGTAACTCAAGTTAACAGTGATCTCCCTTTACCCATCACGACTATTTGCCAGGGTTGATACTTAGGTCCATCCCTTTATAGAGTACAGTCTTGATGATATCTAAAATACCTTTTTTTTTTCTTGATAGGGAGCTTTTTAGTGCCAAATCGCTCTGTGCTTGTTCAACTCCAATAAAAGAAGGCACCATCTGCATAGCATCTAACCCAATAAAAACTGACTTCTGGAGAGTAAGAGTAGAAAAGCTATGCAAAGACCAGCTTGTAAGTAAGCAGACACAAACTGGTTTTAGATGTGTCTTAGTACTAATATACTAATATAAGGTTACTCTTTATGGGCTTGCTGTAGCTTAGGCTATAGTGGTACTTTCTGTGTGACATAAGCTTTTGTTATTCATGTGCCAACCAGAGAACAATTGGCTGGTAAAAACAAAGCAACCTGCGAAGAGCTTTTGTAAAAATGGTTGGCATATTAATGTGACAATGGTTTTGTTAGACAACCATGAAGTATCTCTCTAGCACATGTAATTATTTCAACTATTGATGTTTTATTTGTTATTGCTAATCTCGGCAGGTTACTGTGCACTATCTGGATCATGGACAGCAGGAAAATATACCAATAAGCTCTATGCTTGATATTCCACTTGCTGTCAAACAAATACCATACCAAGTAAGACAATTACAAATAAAACACACCTAAATAGAGTGAAAGAATGAATAAAGAAGCAAATGAATGGATAAATGACAATGAATAGGAATGTATAAAGAATTATCAATAATAACAAAGTAAATAAATGAGAGAACAAATAAGTAAGAAATCAAGTGTCTGAAAGTATGTTTGATTAAATTAAATATTAAATAGTACTGGAAGAGATGATAAAATGAACAAATGAAATACTTGGTGTATATTTACTGTGCAAGAGTTTATCTTCGTAGGCTATGGAATGCTGTTTATTTCCTTATTCAGACACAGTATCGTTGCCATATGAGGTATGTGTTGTAATAGGGGGAGGATATAATGTGACCAATGAATTAAAAGAAAATCAAAATACTTTCATGTAGGCAAAGTGGTGTTTCAAGGACTTGACCTATGGTAAGGATATCAAAGCAAGAATATGTTCCAAGGTAAGATATTTGTACTTCTTTTCCATACTAATCACTCATGTTTTCAAGTTTTTATCATGATCATTAGCCAATGATACTTGTACGTTGTTTCCTTTATCTTATAGGTGATATTTCCTGAAGGCAATGCACTGTTTCATGTGCAGTTGACCTCAATTGGGCCTCCTCCTGTCGACATCAATCAAAAAGTAGCTGATTTAAGTGAGTCTTACTACAGCACAAAGCTTCATTGTTAATTCAATGAGTGAATAAAAACACTGGGATGAAAATAAAATATGTACTATACATGGAATTGTCCCTGAAGCACATTGCCACAACTCTCAGGACTTTCCACTCACACTAGAGAACTGTTCGACAGGTAAAGAGGGTGCTACTTGCTGAGTAACCACATTGTTGTTCTCATTTCAGTTCTTCAGCAACAGCTCAATCAACAGGTAGGACCAGTTTTTATTTTTTATTTATTTATTTTTTTTTGGGGGGGGGGGGGTTGGTTGTTAGTTAGAAATAGTGTCATCTAAAGAATGGTTCACACTGGCGACACAAGCATAAGTGCAAGCAACATACGCAGACTCAGTAGTGTTCTGCTCATTAGCGGTGCTTGTCTTTTCTCACACCTCGGTGATCAATGCAATACTGAGTCTGCATATGTTGCTTATGCTTATGCTTGCGTCGCTAGTGAGAACCAGGATTAATTACCTTACCAATTATTTTTGTAGGATCGACCAATTCTCCCAAAAGAAGAGGCAAGCCACCAATCCCGGCTAACAGAAGAATGCAAAACTACAATATCACATGAAGATGCTTCATTAAGACCAGCAGAACAAGTCAATGTTTCCATAGCAACTGCAGAATCTCATGATCAGATGAATAAGGAACAAGCTGGAACTTCTGCTATACTTGAATCTAAAGGTAAAGAAATATTACTTAACATGGCTGCAGCTTCTAGTTTTGACCTACAGTTTTGCTCTTCCCGAGCAAAGTTCAGCCATCTGAACTGATTTATTCCTTGATTTAATTCAACAGACTCCTCACGTTTTGCTGGTGCAGAGCAAATTTCAAATGCCTCTCAACCGGTTGTATCACCAAACGAGCATTTAGAAAAGCCTCCTGTTGTTACCATATTAACCAAGGCTAATGCTGACCGCCTCTTATCTGATGCCTTTCAAAGCCCTCACGATAACTCAAAAGACTCCAAAGAACCACCTCATGAAGCCAAGCCATTGATGAATGTCCCAGAATACGTACCAATAGGATTTCTAAATGAACAGATGTATGACAGGATCTTTAAAGAATGCAAGGCTAATTTCATAGGTGTTAAGTCTATGGTCAGTTACGCAAGGTTTTTTATCATCCAAGTTGATGATTTCCAGTTAGCTGAAGCCATGAAGACAAAAATATGGTGTTGTCTTGACGATGTTCTCTGTAAGAACATTAATAAGGCTTACAAGGATCAAACATCCAAAGGAAACAAATATTCAGTGTTTTTGGTATTTTTGTCCAAGTTGCACATCGTTGGATTGGTACGAGTTGCTTCTCAGTGTCAAACAAGTCCACATTGTACTGTAGTTGGTCGAGGGCTTCTTTGGAGTTATTGCTGTCATGGTGAATTCTGTCTTGAGTTATTCAATGCAACTAAACTTACCATAAAGTTGCTAGACTCGGATGTATTCATACGTCAGTTTCTGAGAGAGAATGTGGTTGGTCGGGAATTAAAGTGGGATAAAGGATTTGAAATCATCCAAAAGTATGAGAAGATTAGGAGAAAAACGAGCGTCTTGGATGATGCTTGTAGAATGTACAGGAAAGATTTGCGTAAAGATTTGGTGTCAAGTCAAGAACACTTGAACGAGGAAGAACAAAAGATGGCTAAAAAAGGAAAGCACAAGGTACACAACTCGGAATCCAGTTCACTCGGCAAAGATGTTGATAGAACACAGAACGATCGGAGAAGAAACAGTACTGATACAGAGTTTATGGCAGGGAGAAGAGAAGAGAAGATACAAGACATAGCTGAAAATGAAGATTGGGATGTGAGTACGCTGGATTGTGAAATAGTCAGTTTGTAGTATTAACAAAACAGAAAGAAATGACACAGGAACTCAAAGAAAGACAGAATGAAAAAATAGAAGAAAGGAAAAGAAAAGTGTATGTGTTCATGTATTGTATTAATTAAATGAGTTACTAACTCGTTTTCCCTTATTGTTAGCTTGAAGCAGAGCCAGTCAGAGAGACCACTATCTACTTTCATTCTTCCAGTACTACTGCTGCAAGCTGTGAAAGCACCGCTGTTTCAGGAGCAGCAGATTTAAAGAATGGTGCTTCGGAAGATAAAGATAAATCGAAGGTATTGTCTTCAAGCGAGTCAGAGACGCTGACTAAATTTACCGTTAATGAATCTAGTTCTGCAAGTGTTGGAACAGAAGTAAAGAATTTAGAAAGGAGAGAGGAAGACGTACCCCGATCAGTATCTGTACCTAACGGCTCTAGGAACAGCAATGAAAACGTGTCCTCCGAAGCACAGCAGAATGAAGAAGCCTCTGAAACGAATGCAGAAGTCGTCGATGATGAACATGCAAAGAAAACAGCTCAGAAAGATTCTGACAGGGATGGAGCAACGATCAGCTTTAGTACTGAAACCCAACAGATTCACCAAGGGACCAAAGACGGTGAAGCAGAAGTAGACGAAAGTGAAAATGCTGAAAGAGATTCGTTTGTGGAGGTGGAAGTACCTAAAAATGCCGAGGAAGAAGTGGTTACTCGTAAAAATGAGGAAGAAAGCTTTGAATCTGACGAAGGAAAACCTGAGGCTGTGGAAATACAAGCACAAGATGAAACCTTAGAAAGCTCTGAGTCGTCATCTAGTGTCGGTCGTCTGGATCCTGAAAAACCAGTCACTAAAGCTATAGAACAAGAATGTGGGAGGACAGAATCAGTTCCTGAGCAAGGAGACATCTTGGACGTCTGTAGCACACAGCACGCTGATGTAGGGAATGGTACGAGTAATGACGTCAAGGGTCTTGCATTTCCTCAGGAACGCTGTCCCTCATACTTTCCGCAGGTTTTACAAACGTCGGAATCTCAACCAGACGAAAGAGAATTTTACGTAGTAAATCCCCCGGTAGAAAGCCATCCAACAGAGGCTAGTTCTAGTCTGTATGAAGCTTCAGGCCTACATAATGAGGGAATTGCGAAAGAAAATCGCCAATGCGCTCAAAGAGACGTGCTTTCAGAAAAGGTCGAGCTAGTAAACTCTTCTCAAGATCCAGCTGGTACTACGTCATCGCAAGGCGGTGGTTCTTCGAGGGACGTGGAAACAGAAGAGGACATCAGGGCTTCGCCTGAACCAATAGGTAACGAACCTAGTTCATATAGTACCCCTGAGATACAGAGCATTTCAGTTACCGCATCTTCTGATTGGTTGACAACAAGTAATGACGTCATGTGCGATAAAGAATCCTTGGATGAAGAAGTCCTTGCGTTTCTTCCAGTTAAGCCAGGTTGGTTGATTTCCATTCCCATATATTAAGGCCGATTTACACGGTACAATTTTCGCGCGTAACTTGTTCGTATACGGCAAAATGAGCTCAAAATCCTGTCGTGTGAATGGTCCTACAACTTGTCTACGACAGACGTACGCAGCCTAAGATTTGTCGTAGAATTTTGAATTTTGGCTTAAAATCCTACGACAATCGTAGGGAAATGGCGTGATTTGACCGTGATTGGGACTGGAACTAGGGTTTTGCATAAAAACTACAGATGATTAGAACAAGATGACGGATTTGCAGGAAAACATGCTATGTCTTTAAACAGCACGAAGTACAAAAATACTCGGAAATATCTGATCAAATAACAAGGTGGACATGATTCTTTAGCATATTTCTCAACTGTGTATGGTGGTATTTTACAAGAAACCTTTGCTTTGATGAGAAATTGCTTGTAATTCTGAGGCAAACCGAGAAAATTGCTCGCAATTTTGTAGTGCCGCGCGCGACAAGTTGTGCGCGTGTGAATGGTACGTAAATCAAGTTGTATACGTCGGCCTCTATAGTGTTCTCTGTAGCAGATGAATGACGTTTACCTGCAAAACATAGAACACTCAGAGAGCCAGTCTAATAGCCGCATTTTCATCAATCCAATATAATTCCAATATAATTTTTTATGCTGTTTAGGGATTGAATATAGGGTAATCATGATGTCAGAACCAAATGAAGACAATATGTTCTGGGCGAGAATCTATCGGAATGACGAAGAAGAAAGAGCTTTTAAACAGTTTTGCAAGAGAATGAAGTAAGTTACTCCTCCTCCTCCTCCTTTCCATGCTCGTCCTTTTTTCTCCTCCTGTATATCATTCTCCTCTTTCACCTCCCTCTCCTTCCTCTCCTCCCTCTCCTCTATCTTCTCTCTTTCCTCCACCTCCTCCCTCTCTTTCCTCTCCTCCCTCTCCTGTATCTTCTCTCTTTCCTCCACCTCCTCCCTCTCCTTCCTCTCCTCCCTTTCCACCTCCTCTCCCTCCTCCCTCTCCATCTCCTCCTCCTCCTCCTCCTCCATCTCCTCCACCTCCTCCCTCTCCTCCACCTCCTCCCTCTCCATCTCCTTCACCTCCTCCCTCTCCTCTACCTTCTCTCTCCTCCACCTCCTCCCTTTCATCAAGGCAAATACGATTCTTTGCATTACAGTGCTGCAGTGGAGAGACGAGATGAGAAACTCTCCAGTGTCTTCGTCATGAAGAATTGTTGTCTCAAAATGAAAAAACACATCGGTGTTTACAGAAGAGTTCTAATCAAGAAATTGCTTGGTAATGGAAAGGTAGGTAAACATACTTGCTTATGAGCAGTCCCTGTACTATGAAACTAACAGCACGGTCACAGTACGCCGGTGGCCAATCACAGACTGTGAAATAAGTACGTACTCGTCCAATCAGAATCCTCGACCATGGCATCGTCATGTTCACGGTACGCCGGTAGCCAATCGCGGCGCACAAGATAACTGCTCATCCAATCAGAATGCCCGACCATGACCATGACACCGTCACGGTTACGTCACGTCCGTATAGTAAAGAGTAATTTTTGTGTGATTTTGAAGCCTCACGACACGCGGCACTGTCACACTACGGAATTGGCGACACCCGTTGAACGCGCAGCGCGCGAGGTCGATGTTCATCCAATGAAAATGCTCTGACACAGTACCATCACGGTCACGCCACAGCATGTCCGTACCGTTGGGTTTTTCACGGTCATACAAAACTACTCAGTCTTTCACAGCCAAATCATACTCTGTAATGACTTGGCTACGGTAATTTGACTTTATATTGAAGCTTTTTAACTGGATATATAAGCTTTGGTGATTTCTTTTGACGAATTTTATTCCCATTACAGCTTTGTTTCTTTTATTTTCCGGTAGGTGCTGGTTCAAAACGTTGATCTAGGCTATACAAGTGAGCTGCAAATTGATGACTTGAGAGAACTGGACAGCGAGTTCCAGATTGCCTTACCTCCACAGGTACATAAAATACGTACATTTATTATATGGCAAACTCGGATGTTCGGATGAAAGTCGAACAACTTGATTGGTTGCTGAGAGGTCCAGATTTTTCTTCCGAACCTCACCGTAAACGTTAAGGACTGTTTTCCATAATTTTGTTTGCCATGCCTGTGATAACCATTTATGACCAAGCTTCTTCGGTCCGGATGGGGAGATATTGGTTTCGTTCTGGTCTTGCCCTACGGGTTCGGTCTATACAAACACGAAAAAAGAACTCGACCATTACCCCCATTCGGACCGAACAAACTTGGTAAATAACCGCTAGTAATACATTGATAAAGTATGGTCAATATTACCACTTCCTGCTACAGGATTATTCATTAGAATTGCGATGATTGTTATTCGTTTTTTTCGGTCAGGCAATGATTATTTTTTATTATTTTAGGCATTCGAGTGTCGTATTTCGAATGAGTTAAGCAAGAAGGTAAATAATATGTATTTGTATTATTTAATACTAGTAAAGCTTTACGGTACACTCAAATAGATTCCACTATAATTGAATACTTTCTTTCTATCTTTAGGACAAGATGAAGTTTTCTAAAGTATCTCCCAGAAACAATAAACGAGGCTTGAGCATAGAACTCGAGATACATGTGGTAAGTCACAGGGTAAGGGGAACACCAAGTAGAACTGAAGATTTTCTGAAATAAAGAGAAAAATTCAAAGCGGTTTCCGCACAAGTCGTAAGCACATCACTTAAGCACACAAGTAACTGTGCAGTTACGACTGTGTCAATGCGCTTTGGTAAAAATGTTTGTCCTAACGCCCTTAATTAAAGAAATTTATCGACATTCAAGTTGAAAATTATTTGCGCGTCATTTGAAAAATAACCCCAAACAGTGTCCCAGAATTATCAAGCTGGCTCGAATTGCAGTTGTTGGAGAGTTGTATTCTACTCAATTACTGGATGAGGTAGCCGGCGATTTTCGGTAGGAAAGGAGGGGAGGGGAGGGGAGGGGAGGGAAGGATGGTGGTAACACTTAGTCACACAAGGTTTCTTGATGTCCGGTTCAATTCTTTCGAAAATTGGAGAATCATACAAACCTTTTCAATGTTTTTCTCCTCAGAAAGCAATATCTGGAGAAATCGCTGAAGTTGAAGTTCTACGAGTACATCAACTGCTTTCCAATTATTAAACTTGGCTGCACGTGGCTTAAAAAAGGTTTCACCACAGGGAACCCAAGCTTCTGACACCAAGAACCACAGGAAACCCAAGCTTCTGACACTAGAACCACAGGGAACCCAAGCTTCTGACACCAAGAACCACAGGGAGCCCAAGATCGTAACTTCATATTCAGATAAGCTAGCATATTTGGAATATATTTTTATTATTCATATTCTTACCAGTTATTCGATGGCGAATATTGCGTACACAGCGTTAGGAAACCGGTTCAGAAAACCGGTTTAACAAACACGAAATGTTTTCAGTAAGAAATCCAGACGGAGTTTTGTAAACGAAAATTTAAGTGGAGAAATTCTGTTGAGGTTCTTGGCTTTGACGCACGACCAAATTCAAAATTAATTCATCAGTTTCTGTTTATTCGTAAAAATATCACAACATCATTATCAAGCCTCTTGTGCAGAATTTCGAGGCAGTGTTCTTCGTAGCTTAGTTCTGAACAGCCCTTATGTATGTCAAGATAATTTCGAACAATGGCAACAGAAAAGCATCGTAATTTTCGCCTAAACTGGCGACGGGTTTGTGGAAAACGTGATCTGCAATGCATGTGCTTGAGTATACTACGCTAGAAGATTTGTCCAATCATCTTAAGCTCACACGTTTTTGACTAATTTTCACCTGTTAATACAAACGTCATTAGTCACGTGTATAGGACCAGAATCTTACTCAAAATAAGCCACACCTTCAGTCAGCATGTCTAATATACTAATATAATATACGAGTATAATAACCACTTGATGTTGTCTGAACAAACGTTTACCAAAAAAGAATGTGGTTTTCGAAACTGACAAATATGATATTCAAGTATTCACTATACATGCATGTCACTCTACAGTCGCCGCACCTATCTATATTGAAATTTATTGTTTATCGCTTTTATACAAATCATCTTAGGAGATTTGACGCCTAGTTAGTAAAAATTCGATCATATTTTCTGTCTTCGGGTACATTTTTGGTTTCGCATTTGAATGAAGGTCTCCATTTATTGACTTGCATTGATAGAAAAAAAATCGCCTGTTAGGTTGCCTTCATGAAATCCCAGATACGTTAATCTAGTTGTTTGTTAGGTTTGTCTATTTAAAAATAATTTATATGTTTGAACATTATTCTCAAAGATGATTTAATATATTCGTTGCAGAAAGTTTCTTACTGTTTCTAATAAAGTTTGTAATGAATCATCGTTATCGTTCCTTTGAACTTTATCCGCCGAGCACTCTAGTGGAGAGTGTTTTTGACGATTGAAACTCTCCGTGATGTCGATGAAAATCCCCGGGATGTCGATGAAAACCTCCTGAGATGTCGATGAAGAGCCCCCGAGATGTTGATGACCCCCCCGGGATGTCGCTGAAAACCCCAGGACTGCAAATGTGGCAATCCGGCAGAGGGAGTAATAACTCCGGTGACTTGTCCTGGAAAAGAAACTACCAAAGTTGGAATATCATTTCTACGCAATTTGCTTCATTCTTTATGTTTTGGAACAAAAGCTGATGAGAAAATTTGAAAATTAAAGCGAAACTATGGGTCTTGACTTCCATTTTCTCATTTTTTCTTCCATCCATTATTTTTCCTTTCTGTTGAACATTGAAAAATCTCTAGTGATCATTTGTTGTTATACTCGCTATCGTGTTCGACTCAAGATGCATTAAAAACAACAACAACAACAACCCTGACCCTTCATACTTGTCACTCATTAGCTATTTTTAGACCTTTACGACATAAACATTTCATGTCAAGTAAATTAAAAGACTGCGATTATGACAGACAGTGAAGACAAAGTTTCTCTACGAGATATCCTTGGATCAAAACTTTCACCAGATTTTCAGCGAACAGTCCATGGAAACCTTGATGGTACTGCAGCGGGCTTTATAGTAAAGCTGTGTTTATAATCTTAATTTGAAGAAAAGTGCACGGGTCAAATAACATTCCTATCACACAGCTGTACGGAATTTGTGAGATGAAAAGAAATTGCTAGTCAACTTCGCCTCTATTTTTGATTCTGTCGGCCCTTAGGCCTCGTTTTCATGCTTACGTCGTAGAGGTCTTATAGGACCGGCCCAATACGATTTGCCGGTCACTGGATCTTCTAAGCCTCTGAGTTTAAAAAAATCCAATAAGTAGTCATGGAATCTACGAGTCGGTCAGCATTTCATATCCGTAAAACTAACGCTTGTTAATTATTTAGAGGTGGCCGATACGAATATCTTGAAATGTGTGCGCGCTACGCTAAGAAAGAATGATTGAATTGTTCGTTGTATTACTTTCTACACGACATGTAACATGCATGGCTCACGTTTTGTCTAGACTTCACCTATATTTATCCATGTTTATCTCATTTTTAACCCTGGTTTGTAATTTCATAATCGCCCCTCGCTTTAAGCAGACTGTCACGGACGGTTTGGTCTAACTGAAAAACCCATAGAAGTGAGCTGACACATTAATTTATTTTTTTGTTTCCGAGTGTAATTGAGCAACAACTTGGATCTTTTTAACTAAGCTTTATAAAACGCTTTTCCATGTTCCATGTTGTTTTATCAACACGCGGGATGCTGGAAAACGCTCGGAAAGTTTTAAGATCTCGAGCCGTAGGCGAGTGATTCTAAAGCTTTTCGAGTAGTATTTTTTCAACTTTGTTTTCATGAACTTGTATCACACGGTTATTAGCCAATCAGAGCGCGTGTTATGTTGTAGTTATTTTATAAATATTACTTATATAATCTTATCCTTTTACATAACCCTATCCTGTTATATAACTTTGTCCTGTTATATAACCATATCCTGAAAGGTATGTCATGTTCACGTGTTTGACTATTCAACTCGAAATTGTGCTGTATAACGGTACAAAGTTCTTTTTCTACCACGCATGCTCAAGTATGCGTTCACGTGATTGCGTTGTCTGTACATGTGGTGGTCACCTTCCGGTAATTTTTCAAGACAAAAAAAACTTTCTTTACCAGCTGTATTTGTTTGCAAAATGTTTGATTTTGCGTTAGATTGAGAGTTTTAGATCTTGAGATTATCCCAAAACTGCATAGACTACTAAATTAGTTTTTAAAACTATTTTTCGGAGTGTTACTAAGTTCACGTGCGTGCACGTGATAAATGATAGTGCATACGCGTGTTGCGTGATCATGCTACCAATCTCAGACCACACATCTGTAACGGAAAAGTGAATAACCTTGCTGTGGGTAATAATCGAAGGTCAATGCCGGGCGAAATGGATGTGCTTTAACAGATTTAAGAATTAAATTATTGTGGAATAATCCCTCAAACCTGACTTGTTTCAGTTCAAAAATGTTAATTTTCATTTTTTTGCGTTTAAAGTCATTTTATTCAGATTTGTTCAATATATGCAAAGTTTAAAAAATGTCAGATATAGCGGTAAAAATTGTCGAGTATAAAAGTTTGCGGTAATAGACGGTCTTCTATATTGCTTCCTACTAACTAATACCTAAAAACCGTATAGGAATAAAAAGTTCTGTCGCATGGGTAGAAAGACCACCTAAGTTTTGTTTGAAACGGCCAACTGAAATATTGCTAGTAATAGTTAAAAATAAATAATGTACCATTATGAATTCATCTAAACAAAATAAGTTTTCAGGTCAATATTTTGTCCTACTTTACTCTAACTGGCCTAAACACATCTAAGCAGATTCTGTGTTATAACGGAAATATTATTAAAGAAAAAAAAGAAAGTACAAGGAAATTGGCTTACGGGAGATTTTGCCCGGCTAAGTAGCGCAAACTAACCAAGGTCAAAACCTCAAACTACCAAAAACTTGCTGCGGTGTTTGTTATTAGTTCTTAGAACTCAATAAACTGATTTATCTTTTAGGAATTCGTAGTAAAGAGGATTCATAGAAATGGCTGGGGGCCGGTTATGGGGTCCCTATAATGTCAATTTTGGGTTCTAGATGGACGAAACCTGATCTAGACAGAAAAGGCAAAGGGATTGACGTCAATTGAAATGTTTTGGCCAGAGTTATGAATCCTGTGATTTCCGTGCGAAGATTTATGGGGTTGAAAGATGTAGATAATGCATATTAGAGCCAAGCTTATCAGTAAGGTAATTAATAGACTTTACTAATGAATGAATGAATGCAAATGAATGAATGAATAAATAAATGAGTGAATGAATGAGAGAGGGAGGGAAGGAGTGAATGAGTGAATGGATGGATGGATGGATGAGAGTTGTTGAACAAGAACGTCTAAAGAAAGAGAATGCGAGAGAAAAAATGTAACAGGGAAAGAAAATAAAGGAAGCTATATTCGCCCGGAATAACCTCATTTCTAAGCACTATAACTTTCCATTATTTCTAGCAGAAGCTATATAAACTTAAGACTGCTCGATAGTTTGTCATTTTCGGCCTAAATGGTTTATTTTCTATTACTGATATTTTAACCTGAAGTTCGTTAGTAAATGTATTAAAGCTGTATTATCGATGTTTCTAAAGTAATGACGCCACTGTTTTCTATTGGCAACCTTTTTCTTCGATTTGCCTCCAAGGAAATAGACGATAAAGTTAACTTGGAAATATCTGACAAGCTTATCTTGGTTTATGTTCACTGTCGTCATTGGAAAAAGCGAACATTTTTGTAGTCAAAGATATCGGCCTTTTAAGAGTATGAATGAAAAATGCTTTGAGCAATCTAGATCTCCTCTTACGTCAAAGATTGGTCGCAAATGTTCATTATTTTCATTACACCCTAGAAACAACGATTGAGATAAACAAATGAGATGTTTAGTGGGTAGATATGAGGTAAAAGAACTCACTAGTACCGGATAAATTATTAGGTTTTACAATACTTTATATATCTCAAAACCTTTTTGATTGCGTTAAAATGTAGAGTAGTGAATTATGCTAATTATGACGTCAAAAGACGTCAGACAGAGTCGGGTTTTAAGTGCATTTACTAGAAAATCAGGATCTATGGTTTTAGTAGAAAACCAGACTCGTTTTCAGAGTTATACTGTCTTGATGTTCCAACGTAATTGCTCGGGTTAACAGTAAAGTAAAGAAACTTAGACATCATTAAGCTTTACGTCATTATAGAACGATTTGTGACGATCATCGCCTTCGCAGCAGCTGTGATAGTGTCCAAAACTGTGGGCTGTTACTGCTCCTACCAAGATTACGTTTTATGAGTCAGCCGAAAATTATTCCTCTGGCAACTCAAGTTATCGTCATATCATCAAACTTTTCATAACGTTTCTTGATATTATCATTTTTAGAAATTACAGGTGAAATCATTGAGTATTAATGATTGAAAATGGTTCTTGTTTCTTTTCAAGGTCGTCTCTGAAGTGGAGAAGCCAAAAAATAAAAAATATCCGCATTTTTTATTATAATATTTAATTAGCGTTGTTTATGGGCGTTTTAAAACGCTGGAGTAATGAAGAACATAGCTTTTATACAAGGGTTTTCAATGCTTGGTGTAAAGACGCCGGGCTGATGAATTAGCTGCCATTCATGTGGACAAGAGTACGTCTTTTGCTTCGCCAACGCAAGAACTTGCTAGCACGTAGCTTCACGCTCACGCGGTATCACGACAATTCACGAAACTCTCATCTTTTCTTTCATGAGTAATCTACATTATTTTAAAAACGTTGTTTTGGATTATTAGGAAATACTATTCATCGATAAATTTAAGGTGCCGTGTATAAGAATCCATTGGATAAATTCTAAAACTGATATATCAACTGGTTAAAAATTCAGACGCTGAAGTTTGTTTGAAATGCGATGATTTCTTGTTATTAATTAGCATTTTAAAACTGACTTTAATGGTTGCTTTTCTTATTCCTATTCGTTTTTGATTTGCCTTTTTTTTTTCAATTATGTGAATATGTGAATTATTATTTCTAGCTTTTTTTTAAATTATGTGAATATGTAGAGCATCGGTAGTACAAATCCGAAGGTCGTGGGTTCGAATCCCAGCGAGGTCGGAAATTAATTTTTCCGAATTT
>WUAP02208659.1:0-20591 GCA_015163945.2 Stichodactyla helianthus | reverse complement strand
TTCATAGGGAAAATTAAAAAAAGAAAATGTAAAAT
Source organism: Stichodactyla helianthus (assembly GCA_015163945.2). NCBI lineage: Eukaryota > Metazoa > Cnidaria > Anthozoa > Actiniaria > Stichodactylidae > Stichodactyla > Stichodactyla helianthus. The sequence goes on along the minus strand of WUAP02208659.1, from coordinate 20,556 downwards.
ACAAGTCTCAATCAATTTTTTTAAAATTTGTCCTATGAAATCCGTTCGTGGGTACGGACTTCTTAAAGGCATTCCATCTATGGAACAATTTACCGTCTGCCCCCAAAAAGTCGTTCTTTTGATTTTTGGAATTAGGAGATTTTTGGAATTAGGAGTTTTTAACATCAGCTCTGGTCCTCTTGTTTTTCCTCTTCTGTATGAGGTCTGCTAGATATATGGGTGCAATGCCATGCATACATTTGAAGGTTAACAACAGCAACTTATATTCAATTCTTCTCTTGATCGGCAACCAGTGCAGGTCACGAAGCACAGGACTTATGTGATCATACTTGTGCTTCTTTGATACTAGCCTTGCAGCAGCCTTTTGGACTCGGACTAGACTTTCCAACGTACTGTCTGGTAGACCATTGAGAATGGCGTTGCAGTAGTCCAACTTTTGATGTAACTAGAGAGTGGACCATAATCTTGGCAGCATCCTCAGTTATGCACTTCCTGCACTTCCTCTGTAGTTTGAAGAAACAACATTTTGCAATGTTGCAGACATGATTCTTCATACACATGGTAATGTCCACCTCCACACCCAATAAAGTGATAGAGGCCGACTTAAAAACAGATTCACTTCCAATCGTTAAAGATGACAACTCAATTTTAGGGCGACGTGGGCCATTGAAGACCAATATGTCGGTCTTATCTTCATTTAGTTTGAGCATATTATAGGTCATCCAGTGTCATATCATTGACAAGATGCTCCATCTTGGATGACTTTTATGTATAATATCTAGTTTTATTAACTGTTGAGAATTGCTTGTCATATGCACTTTTTTTCTATTCAAAGGTCGATAATAAGATGCGAGACATTCAGAATAAGAACAGCTCTTTTTTCGTCGAGTGGATTCCAAACAACGTCAAGACAACGGTTTGTGACATCGCTCCAAGTGGACTCAAAATGGCCGCCACATTTGTTGGTAACAACACAGCAATCCAGGAAGTATTTGGGCGAGTTGGAGAGCAATTCTCTGCCATGTTCAGGCGCAGAGCATTTCTGCATTGGTACACCGGTGAAGGAATGGATGAAATGGAATTTCAGGAGGTATCATTTTTCTGTTCTCAGCCAATCAGAAACGAATGAATAATAAAAACTGATAGTATGATTGACATTCTGAAAATTAGCTAACCAGGAGCTCCGTTCGCGGGCAAACGGAGTTTCAAAATATGTCTAGGGATGATTGCAGGCGGTCTTTCTCTCCCTCTCCTTGCCCCTTGACTTTTTGCTCTCGCTCCAGTCTTTACGCGGCCATAACCAACGAACGCCCGGAATAACTACGAACCAGGAATGAACCAGAACCGCCTGCTACGCAGGCTAACGTTTCAGTCACAGTCGTACGAAAACTATTCGAAAAGCGCGCGTCGGATAATAAACAAGGCGGTACCTCATTTATTTTACCTTTTGTTAATTTTATTGTTTTCAAGGCTGAATCTGACATGCTTGATTTGGTGGCAGAATACCAATTCTATGAACAGGTTGAAGCAAGTACAGAATATTCGACAGACGATGAAGAGGATGTGGTAGAAGATGTCGAGCAGTAGCATACTGACTAAAGAACAAATCAACCGTTCTCAGTCGATAACGAACCATAATAAATCATTGTCATTAATGATTTCATTAACAACTACTGAAAAAGATAATGATGGAAGAATATAATGATATGACATCTCGACAGTTGACCAGTAGCTTTTTTAATGGCCATTCTCGTTACCATGGCTGCCATGTATTAAAGACAATAACAAGGGTTCCAAAACAAGTAATGACAATACGATATAACAGTTGAACCTCTCTCTTTATTTGCTCCAACTCTGGCGAATCATCTCTCTGCGACAGACGTGACGTCACGTGCTGTCTCGAGCATAATGAACATACATAACAAGGGCAATCCGCGTCTTCGACTAAATGACCTCCAACCCAGACCCTTTTCGGGTTCCCTCGAAAGTTTGACACATTGCAAAAACTGACTGTAAAAGAAAAATATTGACACAAAGCGTAAGAATATTTATCATGACAAAAAATAAGAATTTAATTTCTCTAAATTAGTTCAATATTCGGTTTTAAGCTTTCTTGCTGGAAGTAAATCGTACGAATCCGCAAACATTCCATCCGCCATCTTTTATTATTTGTCAGTTATTTGTCTCGTCCATTGTTGGACGCGTGAATAACGAGGGAACTTGGGTCCTAAACCTGTGAACCAGAAAGAGACGACCGCAGTGAGACATGGGAGATCCATCACGCTTTTCGCACCTACTGTGTCCTTGCTTACTTCATGGTTAGGTGACACTTGTTACTGTGGAAACACCAATCAGATTCGTCGGTTTTTAAGAATAATTAACCAAATCACATGCTCTGTTGGTGACTTGAATAAAAATATAGGCAGTTACTTCGTTAACTGATCTCATGTTTTGAAACAGAAAACAACAATTTTGTCATCCAAAATAATGTTTCAGAATTTTTTTGCCTGAAGCCAGTTTCTTTCGTCGTTCTGGCTGTTTCTTTCTTGATTTTGTTGAGCCAGTTGTTTTAATAATTAAGCGGGTACTTTTTAAACATTTTAGAGACCCCATCTAAAATCCATGCAATGAAAATAGTCTCTATCAAGTTAGAAAATATTGCAAACTTGAATCCGATATATAATTCATTAGGACGGGAAGAAAGTGAAAAATTTCAAGAACCCGAAGCACCAACTAATGAATATTAAAAATTTCCTGTCGTGTACCTCGCATCTGATTGGTCAATGTGGTTTAACACGGCTGTCAATCAAATAATATTCGTGTTGTGATTGGGTGTTTTTGGAGGTAGTGACGTTTGTCAATCATTCGACGAGGCCCACCTTTGATAGCTTTTCGTAAGAACAAGAAATCAAGCTAGCGCTAGCACTCAGTCTTTTTTCGTGACGGGGCTTAGTCACACAAAGTTCCATTCAAATCATGGCGCATATTAACCTTATTCCCGGCGAACAGGGAATTCGCTTGAGTACAGTGAGTAAAGAACAGACTTCAGAAGCTATAAAGAGCTTTGTATTTTATATTTAATCGAGTGTTTTTGCCCTTCAGCTCAGCCCAAAGTATCTGCACACTAACTCTACGAGTCATACCTGGCCATTTAGCGCTGTTGCAGAACTCATAGGTAAAATAAGTTGTGATATTTATTCGACCTCTGGAGCTCTAAAAGTGGAGAATTTCGAGCTCGATTTGATCGTTGGATTCCATTTTTTATAGATAATGCTTATGATCCGGATGTTGATGCCAGTCAGCTTTGGATCGACATCAAGCGCTACGGTACAAGAAACGATCACTGTCTTACGTTCACGGACAACGGCGCGGGAATGGATTCTTTGAAACTCCACAAAATGCTGAGGCAAGTGAAGAAGAAACCCTTAAAATCGGTGCATCAGTACACAGTTTATCTTAATAACTCTCTTTGTTTTGATTTCAGTTTTGGATTTTGTGAAAAGGTACGAAAAAAACGCTATATTATGTTCTGGTTTGTAAAATGTAGTCTAGCTGACGTGTTTTGAGTTAACTTTTCTAGATAAAATTTTGCTAAATTTCAAACTATTCCATTAGTTTTAGACTCTCTATACCTTGAGCTATCATTCCTCGAGGTCCTGGGAGGTGGAAATATTTCTAAGATTTTTAAAATTCGATTGTTTTGGACGTCTAGGTGGCGAAGAACGATCACTTACCTGTTGGACATTACGGCAATGGTTTCAAATCTGGTTCAATGCGTCTCGGAAAAGATGCAATCGTCTTCACTAAACAAGAGGAATCCAGAAGTGTTGGCTTCTTGTCTCAAACCTACCTTACAGAAATAAAAGCCCAGACTATTCTTGTGCCTATTGTTTCATGGGATTCAAATGGAGATATCTTTTTAAATTTAGCTACTTCCTTTTTGTTTTTAAGTCGGCTATTTCCGCTGCATTTTCTATTTCGCGCCAAACGGTTTAAACCCCATCTCAGCGCCCATCTCAGCGCTTATTTAAAAATCACATAATCTAAGTTTTTTATTTATTACTTTGATCTTAATTTAGCATTATTTTTAATCATTTGGAATGAATTTTTTAAATTCTTAAAATTTACTTTAGTATACACAATGATTTCCTCCGCTGAAAATTCCGGGAAATTAATATATAAAACTAATTAATTTAATTCAAAGAAAATATTAAAATTTAAGTTCAAGATATGTGAGCTTAAGTTGATTATTGAAATGTTATTGCTACAGGAAAAAATCTTTTAGCAATTATATTGTTGGCCCAAAAATGCTAACTGAAAAGATTTTACATTGGTTATCAAAGTTAGTTTTTGCTTTGCCTTGAAAATGTAACCTTGAGTTCCAAACTTGGACATCTTGAAACCAGCTTTGGAAACTCCTGTAAGGTTTTCAGATTTCAAATCAGTATCAAATTTCACTATGAGCCTACAAGAGAAGAGCTCTTAGCATGGGTTTGGCAATTCAACTTATGTATTAAACATTCCTTTGTAGAGAGTTGAAGCAATTAATTTATTCTTAACTCCTTTGCACATATGGTTGAAAGAGCTGATGGTGACAAGGCCCTGCAAGATATATTGAAATACAGCTTATTTAAAACTAAAGGTGAACTGCAAGAACAATTTGACAACATCCCAAGTCAAAGTGGTACCAGAATCATTATTAGTCAAATGCGCAAGAACCAGGATGGCAAACCAGAGTTTGATTTTCGCACAGATATTCATGACATCAGAATTCCAGACGATGTTGAATCTGAAAGTAACAAGTACAAGAGACAAGAAAGGCAAGACCATATTCCTGAATCTGACTATTCATTGAGGGTAGGTTAAACTTGTTATCCCTACATAGAGGTCCAGATAGGGGGTATTTCATTGGCCAAATTTATTTTTGCATTGAATGGATCAAGCTATAGACAAGGTCAACACTATACAAATGCAAAAAACAAAAAAAAAAAACAATGCCAACATCCTTCTGTCTGTACTTACAGTCAAACTATGAAAACTATAAACACCTAAAATATTTCTGGAATGTTCTGACCAATCAGACGTGAGAATAAATTCATTTCCAATTAATTCTTGCATGTGATTGGTCAGAACATGATGCTTAACATTCAACACATATTTTAGGTGTTCACGGTTTTCTTAGTTTGAATGTAACAAGCTCAAGCTCAGTCAATAAACAAATTAATTATAATTGCACAAACCAAGTCCAAAATTTCTTTTGATGCCAGCATGGAATGCAGGATTTCCACCTCTTAGATAACCAATAAAATTGCTCCATTTTCATCAGGACTGACTTGTCACATACAATAAATATACTTAGGGAAAGCCTATGAGAATTGGCAAATTCTGAATTATGCATATAATATACCTGCATCAAGGGTTGCACATTACTGCCCCAAGCACATGCTCAAGGGGTGAGAAAGTGAGACCTTGGGTTGTAAAAATCACTATACTGATTTGCATTTATCTTATTAAGTGCAATTTTCACTAAATATCCAAGTTCAAATATACCTGAATATAGCATATTTTACTACCCTTATACCCCATTCACACTGGGCCTTTGAACATGTTTAAAAGTTATTTGGTTAAACTAGTGACCTTTCACACAGCATGCACACCCAATTAAAGTTTCAAACCTTGTTTAACTAAACTACTTTTGGGAGGTAGTTTTAACCCTTTATAAAAATGGCGGACTAATGATAAAGTATGCAGAATAGAAGAACTAATAGCTAAACAAGAATAGTTGGCGTGAATGGGGCTTTAGTCTCACTTGGCATGCAGTAAAATTGCAAATTTTAGTTTTAGTTTAATTTTTGGTTTTAGTTTTGGTTTTGGTTTAGACTTTTTTGGCTTCTGCCTTTGAAGACTTTTTGATAGCCACATGATGCAATTTATAATGTTTATACTGTTGGTTGCATCTACCCATAAATGGTCATGACAAAAAGTAGTACAGTTCTCTAAATAAATTTAACTTATCGACTTGATTTTGCATATCTTCTGAGAGTGCCACTCCATGCTGAGGTTTTTCTGTATATTGGCAGCAACGTTTGGGAAAAATCATGGAACTGGGGTTTGATGGTCCAAACTTTGAAGTTTAATGGTGGAAACATTGAAGTTTGGCAGCTAAAACTTTGTAGTTTAATGGTGCCACAGAACATGTTTTTGTCACGACTGTTCATGGATAGATGCAGTCAACAGTAATTTGGTGAAGTCAAGTTTCAAAGCTATGGCTAGAAAATATTAAACAATCCTCACTGCATGCTAATCTCATAAAAGCTTTCAGTGTTGGTGTCACAGATGTACATGTGACACATGTAATCTCAAAATATGAGCCAATAGTGCAAATGTAGGGGGAGAAAGTGTGTTTGCTCTATGCTCCTCATCGGTGTAATTTTATTCCAAAATAAGTATTGCTGGATTAGAATTTTTGTTGGTTCTATCCTGTGTTCAGCAGATTTTCCTTTATTAAGGTTCAACAAATATGTTTTTGTTTCTCACTCATTTAATGTTTTTTTCTTACAATGTAACAGGCATATTGCTCAATCTTATACCTCAGACCAAGAATGCAAATTATTTTGAGAGGCAAAAAAGTACGAACTACAGTAATCGCTAAAAGTCTCAGTAAAACTGAAGTAGACACATACAAACCTCAAGGAGTTGTATCCTTTGATTATATTTTTATTACTTATCACAGTCTTTGAATAAATGTGTTTGTGTGTTTCATTTGTTGGAGAAAGCTACTTTAAAACGCAATGAGTAGAATTCCCGTGAGTGACTACTGTATGGATCTTTGGACTGTGAAGATTCCACATTTTTTCAACATTTTCTGAAGCATATAAATTATTGGAGAAATTGAGGTATAGTTTTAAAAGATTTTTTAATAATTTCTACTGTAACTTGTGAAGCATTAGATCAAGATATAAAACCATTGTTCATTGTTCATTCATTGAAAGTGACCTGGGTACAAATACTATCTTCAAATACCATCTGTGTCCTTACTCACCATATGAGTTCCCTGTAGCTCAGTGGTTAGAGCACACCCCTAGTATCCAGGAGGTCATGGGTCTGAGGCCCTTCAGGAACTCATATTTTTCCCCAAAACTAAAGGCTTAAAGAGAAAACTCTAAAAGTTTTTATATTTGCTTATTAATGTTGAAAAAATGTAAAGGGTGCATTTTGAAGAAACGGAAAAGGAAGTAGAAATTTGTTGTCATGTTTGAGTTGCCTTAACTCATAATCTATATACAGTCCAAACCAATCAAAGTCACATTTGGATTTAGCCAAAATAAAAACCATTATGGCATCATGATGTATCATCGCAACAGACTGATTAAACCTTATGTTCGTGTGGGCTACCAGTTGAGGGTAAGTTAGTTACTTTAATATTCATCTTAAATTTTACATTTCAGACCATTGAACTTTTGTTTGAGTATTATTATTTTCTCCATGGACAACTTGAAAATATATAAAACTTTAAGAAATGGAGATGAACTGAAACAACATATTTTACTCAAAACAGCTTTGAAATGTGAAAATTACAAGTATTTAGAAAAAATATAGATAAAAGAATGAATGGGACACTTTTCTGTTACTCTTTTTCTTTCCCAAATCAAGAAAGAGGCTAGGTACAAGTTTTCTTTATTAATGTAATTATTAAGAAAGGGCACATTTAACTTCCTGAATTGAGTCCTGTTTGGCAGCCTTTCAAAATTAAAAAATTTCAGGGATAGTGTCCTATTCCATTACCAATCATTTCTTTATTTTTTTTAAATCCCTGAAAGACTACAGATGCATCAATATAGATGTTATGGTAATGAGTTCTTTTAATGATTTTGATACATTGTTTTACAGGCTAATAACCTAGGTGTTGGGGTGATAGGAGTGATTCAATGTGATTATCTGCAGCCAACACACAATAAACAAGACTTTGACTACACCAAAGCTTACAGGTAAACACTTTCTGCCACCATACTATGCTTCTCAGATTAGTCTGGAGTGACAGAAGTTTTCTTATAAAGTTTTAAGTTCTAGCCCTCAATGTTTCTAAGGGCAACTGCCATGATAGACTGTGATAATGATTACTTCTGACTGATTGGATGATTTTGTTTGGGCTAAAATATTGAAGCAGTGAAACAAATTCAGCCAATCAGAAGTGATTATTCTCACAGTCTGTTGTGGTAATGGTCCTTAGAACCATTAAGATGTTAAAACTTTGAGAAAATGTTTGTTGCTCCAAACTAAACTGAGAAGCATATGTAGTACTTTCATGCACTGATATTTTTAATAAAAATTAATAATGGATTAATTAAAGCTATACATATTCCTACTTTCAGTGTACACAACTCTGACTCCAAGTGACTCCAAAGCTTGGTGCAAAATAACACAAAGTAGAAAATAGAAATTTCAGACCAGCATCAATTTATTGATTTACATATTATATACTAAATGACTCAGGAATATTACGACCATCATTTTCTCATGTTTTAGCATAATTTTGAATCCATTATTGATGCCAATTTCCTGGTCAATAAGAGTATGGAACATGCAAAGATAACCTTGATTTGTTAAATAGAAAGTGACTTTTGTCTTACTATGATAAGGTTTTATTTTGATTGTTTAACATTTTATTTAATTTATTTCTAGATCAAGTATGAGTGCTTTGGGATCAAAACTAAATGACTACTGGTGAGAAAAAGAGATGTTTTAATTGATATTACTCTTTAGTCTTGTGCATGTATTGTATATATAACTAATTCAATTAAAGTTGTCAGAGTGAAAAAAGCCTAAAAGCTTTCATTTATCTTTTGTTTACCAACAAACGTTGCTGTAGGCTATCTAAGAATTAAAGAATGCAAGTCCAAATATGTAGAATTTGCAAGCATACAGTGAGTTTCTTATTGTAATAATGTCACAGTGAAAAAATTTCATAATTCCACTCTCAAAGCTTTAGGCTTTAGGCTTTTCTAAACCACACAACTTACACAGCAAGTTTGGGATCTGGCAGTCTTTACTAGTAATTAACATGAATGCAATACATGTAGCAAAATTAATTTCTTAATAATCAATATTTTCAAAAGTGGAACATAGGGAAAAACACCTCCTAACTCTCATTACAACTGATTACACTATACTAATTCTCCCAAAATAAACAATGTACTAAACACAAGGACACAGAAATCAGGACTACCATAGTGAGGGGGGTGGGTGGGTTAAATACTGCTGAACATAAAGAAGAAATAGTGTTGCACTATGCTTTGCAAATATTGCTGTAGAACTGGTAATATGTGCTATGCCTAACCTGGTTTAGCAATATCCCCCTTAGTCAAGACTTGCTACAATGTAATGTACTCATTGGCCAAAGCTTAAATCTGATGATTACTTGAAAGGTCCTATGCCCCTCAGGTGGATGCCAAAAGGTCGAGGTCATTCACCTAATCTGACTTATATACTGTAATAGATGCTTACAATAAGACCTTAACTTGCCAGTTCCCAATCCCCCATACTGTATGCTCGGTCTAGATTCATATTAATAGCTCTGAGTTATTAATATCCACTTCATTGACAATGTTAAGTGAATTAGCTATTCTATCAGCTAAAGGCATATCATTAGCAAATAAATAGAAGAGTAAATGGTTTTGAACCCAGGATTGGAAGTTGATTGTGAAGTGTGATTGTCTAGTGGGGGAATGTACATGTAGTCTTGAAAAAGACTGTTGGTGGTGGTGACTGATGTTTCAACAACCTGAGCGGTAGTCATCTTCAAAGTCTAGTATACACTGTATAATACAGTCTACTAGAGTAAATACAGTATAACAGATGGTGATTTCCTTCTGATCAGGAATGAGAAGAAAGGCAAAGCCCAGGCCAACAGCAATGCTATTATTCCAGAACCAAAGGAAGTGGAGTAAGTACAGAAGAGTAGTTGGGTGATTAATTGATTGATTTTTATGATATTTCTTTGCTTCTCTTCTAATAAATTTACATATTGTATGCTTATGACAAAGCAGCTTGGTTATTGAGATCCTAACAACTACAGTAAATGTGCTTGATGTTAATAATTCCATTATTAATATCAGTAATACTCATGATTACAAGTCAAATACATTGGATATGCATTGATGTGCAGTTACAATTATATTTGCAGTATAGACTTGTAATCCTCAAACATGTTCCACCAAGATGGTTTCTACTGTAGGTCTGACTAACCCTCCCCCCCAGGTCATGGCTTTAATATTCCAAACCATCCATGGGGAGTTATAATATTTTTACTTAATTACACATTTGCAATGGGTTACTCAGCCATAAATTACATAAGTATGTAATGGTATTGACAACTGCAAATTATTGTCAAAACACCCTGTCTTCTTAAAATTATGACACAAATAACTGGTTGAAAAAATTCATTTAAGGTCTGTCCCTGATCAGCTGTGGGTCCAGTGTGACAATCCTGAATGTCTAAAGTGGAGAAAGCTGCCTGCATCTGTCAAGTCAGAGGATCTTCCTGAAAAATGGTACTGCCATGACCACCCTGAGAAGGAATGGAGGTCATGTGATGTGCCGGAGGAGTTGGAGGAAGAAAATGAAGAGACAGTGCAACCATATGTTAAGAAACAAAAGAAAAGACTGTAAGTACATATGTTTTATATGCTAATGATTGCAACACTTTAATCTGAAACTTGTGCACAATACTGTTGTGAGATAAGCTTTAGAAAAATTCCTTTGTGAAATATGCCAAGCTTTGTGAAAAACTTTCATTGTAAGAAAGTTTTACAAAAACTCCTTCCTACTGTACATGTACAACTGAAACTTGTGCAGCAAGAGAAATTTTAGGCTGAAATATCACCATGTAACACCATCATGAAACTTGTCTCACAGTGCTGTTGCACACAGATTTCAGGGTTAAATTTTAGCATGTAATAGGGCCTTTAGGGCTTTAGAATAAAAATCACTTAATATAGAGTACAAATTCAAATATTTTTGCATGCATTGCTTTGTTACTGACAGTTGCCAATACAGAACTTGGGCTTCCTGTGATGTGAGTTGTGTCAGGTTTTCAATAACGCCTCAGTTTGCAGCCAGTAATTTTAGCCCTACAATTATTTGTATAATCACATCAGGTGGAATTAAATTAAGGATTAATTTCAAGAGTGTTTAAAAATGCCTGAGTCACTAAGTGATGAGTAGCCTCCTTCACAGACATTCTTAGTGTGGTCAGGCAATGCTTCCTCCCCACAAAGGCAATTCCAAAACTTTGAAAACATAAGTGAAATTAATCCTTAATTTTATGAGGAACCATGCAATTACTTGTTTATGGAATAGTGTACCAAATAAAATAATGAAAAAGTTGATGGAAGCCAATGAAGTAATACAACCTTCAAAGAAAAAAAGCCCTGCTTGATTGGCCAATCAGAATCAAGCAGTATGCTTATATCACATAGAAGGCCAAATTAATTGCAAATCACAAACAAGAAGACAAGCTGTTCAAGAGTCCCATTATTATACTAGTCATACTTACATATCAGTAATGGGATTGAGACCTAGTGCTTGTTCTTAGAAGGGAATCTGAATGTGCCATCGAAGTGATAAAGTTGAAAAAAGGAGTGTTTTAAAAGTGAGGAAAAATGGTCAAATTCTGGCAGTTGAAGTGAAATAAGAAATTTTTCTCAGTGCATTCAAGACCATTGAATTGTTTTCTATAAAAGTATGCCAATTTGTCACAGCACACCATCAGAAGAAATTGCATAGTTTATTAATCAATCAGTTAACTGTTCCCACTCCTAAAAATAGAACAGACCTCAAAAAACAAGAGTAAGCTAAAGATACCCTTTACACAAAAATCAGTTTAACAGGTTTTTCAAAACCAGTACCAAAACAGTGCACACTACCTTTTATGGAGTGTAATCTATAAAAACCTGTTTAGAATAAAAGAAATGATACACATCTGTAACAAACTAAAAACTCCTCTGTTAGCCAAATTCATTGGCAATTACATTGTATCAGTGTCCAACACCTACAATTTTAGAAAAAAGTTCATTCCAATATAGATATAGTATATGACTGATTCTTGTCTTTTTTAGAGAAAAAGAGCTTGAAGAAAAGAAAAGAAGAGAAAGGGTAAAAATGGTGTAATACTCTTGTTTCAAATTCTCTGTTGCTCAGGGTGGCCTTGTCTTGTTTATGTGAAGAATATTTACATATTGTTTTATTTAAGGTACATGGAATTTCAAAGTGATTGTATTGTTGAATTTGTGCATTTTTCACTTTGCTAAAAGGGTATTTATTTTACAGAAGTAAAATAAATGATTTTATGCAGATGCCTATGATTGTCCTCAAGATTTCTGGTGGGGAAATGTCTGGTATTAGTGGAGCCTGGGAACAAAGCCATCTGATTGCAGATTTCCTCTCTTGCCATTATACCTTATGGTGGCATAAATGGTATTTTTGATCATTTAAAGACTGAAGTGAGGCTAACCCTGAGTTAATTTACCCTGGGGATTCAGGGGTTCTATTTACATCAGGTTTATTTATCATAGTATACCTCCATCTTGTCCCCTTGCCATCTTGCCTGGTACCATGTTCCTGCAACTTCCCTTCTAAGCTATGGAAACTGGGGCAAGATAAAGTAGCCTCTGCAACCCAGGATACAGTAAATGAGTCTGTAGTCAAGATACAGTGATATTTTAAGTCTTGTGGGATTAGGTAATATCTCCTTTTTCAGGAAGCTAAAGCTGTCAAAGAACAAGAACTCGAAGTCAAAAAAAAGGAACTTCAGAAAAAGGAGGCTGAACTACAAAAGTAGGTTTCATTACCCATTGTTTCATTATGCAAAAATGGCTATTTATGGGTTATGCTACGTGTCTATCCTAATCCATTTTATGTCACATTGGTATTGAAGGCTCATAAAAGCTGTAGAGGCAAAAAGCATCCAGCAAAAGGAAACTCTTAACCAGGTTGGTCACTGTGGAAACTGCTTGAACTCTTTATTGACTAGGCACAGTGAGAAATTTTTAACACCCTTTTTTAAAACATTTATGAAAACAAATGCCTGGAAAGTTGTCTCATAGAAACATCTATCTTCCAAATATTTTACCTTTGAGTGCCTCTAATTCAACAAATCAAATTCCATTCTTATGAGTTTCATTAACTTAGCTTTTCTGCTTGCACAGCAAAAAGAAAAGTTTAAATCTGAAGCTCAGAGCCCTCAAAAGCTTCAAGTAAAGGTAAATGTAATCAACACTATCTAGTCATTAATTCAGTCATTAATTCAGTAAAAATCAAAATGCACCAGCCATCTTCACCCCCTCCCATCCCCCCCTAATTAACAAGGACCGCTACCCAAGTGGCCCAGATGACTAGCCACATCTCCAGATGACTGACATTTAAATTGTTTCATGAAGCCAAAGCTTGCCAGATATTTTGCTGCAATTTAGTCATCAGCAGAAGCAACAGTAGAAATCTAGACATCTCTAGTTGATCTCTTGGTTGTATGAATTTATGGACCTACAATCTGCTTAATTTTTGTTTTAAACAGCCCTATGGTACCCCTAAAGAACTTTTCTCAAGGCTAGGGTGGTTTTTATTTAATATTGTATAAGTGGGTAGCAGAACTGCTTAAAATCAGGACTTTACTATAAAAATATAGGTTTTCCTAGATCTCCCTTCATAACCAAATTACTTGAATCTGATCTTGATTCTGATTGATCAATCAAGGTGGGCTTTTTTCTTTAGTTGAGGGCCTTATTACTTCATCGGCTTGCATCAAGTTAATTTTCATCTTTTAATTTGGCCCTTATGTTATTAACAAGTACCGGTAGTCGCATGGCTCCTTGTAAAATTAAGGATTAATTTCACTTGTGTTTTCAAAGTTTTGGTATTTTCCTCGTGGCTATGTGACTAAAGTAATTATGCCAAAACTTTGAAATAACTGAAATTAATCCTTAATTTTACTCAGCCCCATGCGATCACCTATGCAAAAAGGAGAATTAATTACAGACCAGTAGAAAAGATGTCAGGTCTGTCAAAGACTTGACTCTGTCTGTCATTAGGTTAATACTGAAAATTCAGTGCTGATGGCAACCAAAAGAAGCCAGTTTTAGCACTTGATATTTCCAGGGATGGGGTGTTGATCCCGTGTAAAAGGGGTGGGGATGCTTGTCATAAGTTTTAGGGATTGAGATCAGTAGTTTGGAACCACATAGGGTGTTAAAGAATCTGAAATGACCACAAATAGAATCAGGCAGTACCTTGTAGCTGAGTTTGCATGTTTACCAATTTAAAAAAAATGATTACACGTGCAGGACGAGACTCGAATACATTTTAGAGGTCTTTTTAGAATTTCCGGCAAGCATCCCTTCGCCGTTGTATTTGGGAGTACCCCATGACCAAAGTTAGCATACCATTGATCAATGTTTTCCACTTTTAAAGTCTTCTGTGTGATTTGCCTTGAATATAGGTTATTGGACCAGTTGTCTCCAAACATTCAACCACACCACAGAAAAAATACATCGTCCATCAACCTAATGGACAAAAGGTGATCTTGACGGCTGTTTCATCTCAGACCATTCAGAACCTACCAACTGTGACAATAGCAAGCAACAAGACAGCACCAGTCACAGCAGGAAATACTCCAGTTAAGAAAATAGTCCAGACCTCAGCTGTGGCACCAAACACCCAGAATGGACAGCAACTGCGTATTGTTAAAGTCGTCACTCATGGTAAATTAACGTTGGAATAAAATTTTAAATAGAGCCTTTGCATAAATATATACTAATTAAATACAGATTCATCTCATGTCTCACAATGATGCAATAAAACAATGGGTTCATTTACACATCTTTTGTTTTTGCACACAAGAGAGGCTTGGGGCATATTTGCATATAATTAGTACATTTTATGGAAAGAGTCTGAAACGAACGAATACCATTATGGTTACTTCGGTACACCTGTCTGTGTCACAACAAGAGCTTAATTTTCTACAGAAGTATTTGTTTGTTTTTTCAAAGGTACTTCAGCCACTGCTAATACAAAACCTATTATAGCCAAACCCACTACAGTGAATCAAGGAGCACAGCCCAAAGTCCAGCCACCATCTGTCCCTAAGGTAGGAGGGCCAACGGTTATAAAAATAGGAGGATCAAATGTTCCAAAAGTGGGTGGACCACCTGTTATGATAAAGGTGAACAACCAAGTCGCTGCGAAACATGTTGCTAACCTTCCAACAATGGTGCCAGTTTCTGCTGTTGTTGTTGACTCCACACCCAAAGTTGTTTCCGTGCAGTCGCTAGCAACGAATGTGCAAAGCAATCCTCTTTCAAACCCAGCACCAAAAACCCAACCGGCCCAGGCCAAACCACACAGCCAGCCAAATTCATCTAACTACATACCTCTTGAGTCACTAATTGAGGTCAATAAACATGCTGCAGAGAGTTCGATCTCGCCAGTATCGGCTGTCATACCTGAGAGTAACACATCGGCTATGACAAGCCCCACCCTGGGGCGCAACGACATTACTATTAATGACCGGTATCGATACATTGCACCTTCTGGCAAGACACCCATTAGTTCTCAGCCTGCCACAAATGCGCCTGTAGCACAGGCTATGGTGCCACAACAGGTTAGTTAAGACTGTAGACGGTTCGCACGGTGATGGCAGCCATGTTTGATGGGCTTTACCTCCGTGTAAGAACCTGTGAATGACACCACAATACAACGGACAAAAGTGGTTCTTACACCGAGGTCAACCGTACCTGTTGGATGTCATGAACCTTACAGCGGTATAATACCGGCAGGAATAAAAACAGCGTCTATAAGTTAAGTCTAATACGCTCCGCAATATTCAGTATGAGGAGCGCAGTTTTCAAAATGTCGCATACGAAACATACGAAACCTGTTCTATTTAGACTTGCGATACCAGTGCGAAGTGGGAGACAAAAAAAGCACTTGATTCTTGGGGGGAGGGATAGTGGACTAGGGTATTGGATATATTTTTGGAACATCCAGCAATTTTACTGGATTTTGCAAGAACGTCTGTGTTCTCAGACTTACGAACCATGACGTCATATTTTTCAGTCGATCAACAATCTCTTTAGTGAATCAGTGCACAACTTTATCAGATATGCCTTTATCAAATATTTATCAAGATTGAGATTAGGACTTCCTTGTCTCGATACTATCAATATAACGCATTTATTCCACGTTGATGCTAAAACAGCTGTTATTACAGTTAAGCCTACAATATGCTGTTCTTTCATTATTCTATCGGCTCAATACAATGCTAATTGTCTCATTTGCGTCTCAACTAATGACATCCATAATATTTGCTATTGGCAAGCTTGATCTGTAAGGAACGTGTTGCTAATAACTCGAATTTCCATTTCCAGGTCAAGGTAGAAACACCAACTCCAACGACTGCAGCTCAGGTAGTGGTCAAGGCAGAACCAAAACAGTCTACAGTAGCAAGGTATTTCTACAACATTTTTCTGCTGTTACTCCTTGAAAATTCTACAGTTGAACTTATCATCATCATCATGGTTTTTTCTTCCTCGCGTACTTTTTCTGTAAAAGTCGGTCTGTCCCATCATTCTGTCTGGCATCCTTGGCGGGCATCCATCCCTCCATCCGCTTTTTAGTTTCCCCAAGTGTTATTAATTGCCCTATTTCATTATGACGTCACATCAAAACAATCTGTTGTTTAAACGCTAAGGATCATGGTCGTGGGAGGGGAACAAAACAGTAACAACACAAATAGAAATCGATATGAAATACGTTTTGTAGACCGTAGAAAAAAAGGTTAAGGTAATTTATTTTACTTCGGGGAGGGGTTGTCCAATTCTCCTGAGCCAGGAGTGCGCCCTTTACCCCCTCTCTCCATCAGTGCTCCGTTTCATGGGTATTTAAAGCTAATTAAAGTAACACGGAATGGAAAGAAGTCGAAACAAGGATGCGAGGTCACTGGGAATGGAACTCAGACTCGCGCACTAACCGAGCCATCCTTGCTCTTCTTTTTTTTACCTTTTTTTACCCAGTAGAAAAGCAAAGTAAATATTGTGTATTCTCAAATCATTAATAATTCATGACTTTATTGAACAAGCAGAATTTCTCATTTGGTCAGGTGGATGGGCTTTGAAATGCAATGAAACACGAGTTAAACATCACAAGTGTTTGAAATATTTTCCTATCCCATGTGATGGAATGTGTTCTTAATCTGCATCCGAATGCATACGTCTTACTTACGCTGGTCTCCTATAAGTATCTTGAAATACTAAGTTTAATAGTGACACTTAGAAATATTGTTCCTAAAAAAACTCATTTTAGACTAACTTTATTTTTTTTAGTAGATTAAAAAATGTTATAGAGAGTTTTGTAATTTATCGAGAGTCGAACCCCGAACCCCAACCTTTCTAACGCCTTTACTTACCAGTACACTACAATCCATTTCGCTGTTGCTGAAGGAGTTTTCAAAAGTTTTATGCTAATGCTTTTATTCTTTATACATCATTTACCGATCAGGTTTTGTGCATTAAATAATGAAAATACAATAAAACATAATGGGACATTATTAATATTGTTTCAGTTGGAGTAGTCCATAATCTCCAGAGACTTTTCTTTTTTTGTATTTGTTTGATTCGTTAGAGCAGTAATCCCAAAAACTCGGGCTTCGTGTTTCATTAGGGTTTCCAAACACTCGAAAACATTTGAAAGCGCGAGGCCGAGTGTTTGGAAACCCTAATGAAACACGAAGCCCGAGTTTTTGAAATATTACTGAAACATCAGTTCATCTTACATTTTGAAGCCAGATAAAGTGAGAGTAAACTTTTCTTAGCAAAGCGAATTTTGTTCAAGTTTCTATTGTTGTGGACAATTCTGTCACCCTCATAAACAAGCCGTTGCGTCATTAGACTGCGTAATGAAATTAAGTTAATAGTTATCATTATTTATTTATTTCTGTCTGAATCCTAATTCCTTATTTCCTTCTGTAGACCTGTTTCAACATTAAAGAGACCTCATAATGGCATTGCGGACGAAGAACCCGAGAACAAACAACCCAAATCTGCTGTCATCGTCATAGATCCACCATCACCACCTCCTCAAAATATGAATACCAGTACTAAAACAACAGTCTCAGACATTACAACTAATCAACCAGAAGAAGACACAAGTACAGACAATATCGATACAAATTCTCAAAGTACGGACTGCAGTGTTTCGCAAGAACATAGGGTTCAATCAAATATAGACAAAGCTATCCCAAATATAGACAGAAATATTGTGGATGCTGTTAAGGCGATGAGTCCACAACAGCAATTCAAGGCTCTGCTAAGTCGAACTCAACAGTTGTATGAGTTACGAGCAAACGTTTGTAAATTATTACGGGTTCTTGTCCCTGAATTAGAGGTCGATGATTGTCGAGAAAACTTTGAGGACCAAACTGTCGATGAACTGTTGCAACAAGTGCTAGAACAAGCTGAATCAAGCGAGTCATAGTCTCGCACTCCGAATGGTGCCAAATGGAAAAACGTGTTTTTTCCTGGAGTCTGTGTATATCCATCTGTTCAGGTCGAACAATTTTGAGTTTTTTCGTATCATAGCTCGAGTTTTTCCGATGTTTTCCAGTCAAATTTTAATCCTGCGACCAAGAGAAAATGAGGCAATTGAAGATCCCCCGTAACAGGTCCTGTAACCATCATTAAGCACCTTATGATTCCAGCTCGATTCCATTTGAAGGAAAGATCCTGTTTGGTCAGATCATTTCAGGCAAGGTCGCATAGTCGTCTCGGCCATAGTGCATCAAGAGTTCCTCACTACTTTTCTAAGCACATGCTCAAAGAGGGGGGGGGGGAGAGAATGTAATTGTTACACTTTTGATTTGCGTTTATCTCATCCAGTGGAATTTTCACCAAATATCCGAGCTCACGTCCCATCAAGCTAAATCTAAATCATATGTACCAGAGTATAGCATTTTCCGACACTTGGCCTCATTTTTTCATCGCATGAGCATGCGTAGTTTAAAGCCCTCGATGCGTGTATCATGGCGGCAGAGAATGTAGAGACTAGAGATACCACTTTCGTAGATGAAGACGAGTTTGTGGTCGAGGAAACATGAAGATGGAGCAAGCTAAGTGTTTTCGCGAAAATGGTAACGAGTAAAAAAGTTCATTACGATTCTAAAAATACCATCACTAAAAAGTGCTCACGAAGGAATACGGGGATTCCTTCTCTTATCTTATTTTTTCTTGCGGCATTTCATTTCAGAAATAGAAAATCCAGTATTTCACGTGTTCTGATATGATTTGTGGACTGATAGGACATATAACCATGCACAGGACGTAGAGTTACAGGTTGCAAATTGTACTGTGCAATTAAGAAGAAGAAGAAGAACAACAACAACAACTATTCGATCTGAAAATATACATAAAACAAAGTCAATCTCAAGGTTCTATCTGTTTTACAAGAAACGTTTGGTTTTTACTTCTTTACGGGTTTGTAACTCTACGAATACTTTAGCTTAATATAAACTTTGTTTAATTCGGCAACAACTAAACCTAACTAACTGAAATTGTCTCAACTGACGTTTAAACATCAATAACATCAAAATAAACAATTCGACATCATCTGCTCGTGCTTCTAACTGGCCTGCGTGTGCGTTCGATATTTTCATTCTTGGCCAGTGAAACAATTTGGTTTCCAAGTTCGGTGTCGTGTAAAGCAAGAAGTTTTTAGTGCGACTATATGGCAACAAGGCCGCCATTTTGTTTGTTAACACCGCCTCACTCCACGGGATTACTAAACTGTGTTGGAAATTCGAGGGGATTAAACTTGTCTGTGACACCTATGTCGAATCACCTAGAACTCGCAACGTGATGTGATTTGAAAAGAGGTCAATTTATTACAGGCGAATAAGAAATAGCGGATTTTGTTAGAAAATGGACCCGGAAATGCGTCACAACATTTAAGGGTTTAAAAACACTCCTAGGATTTAATCCAGGATTAGAATTTGACTTCAGACAACTTTGGGTCTCGGAAACAAGGGGGAAAAGACTGTAAGGCTGTACTTACGAAAATCTTACGAGGCTGGTGCGTAAGTGCTGTGTTGTATAAATGTTGGTGAAAATAGCTTATCGTAAAGTAAAAAATAATGTTTACAGATGTAAAGAGAAACACAACACACTTGTCCATTAGGTGAAATATTCGTTTCATCTGATTTTTATTTTCACTTAGCTTTAAACCAACATTTCTCCACTCCCCCGAAAATCCCTAAGGCCCGGACAACTGTTGCGGGCTTCAGTACACAGGAGGGATGTGACACTGCAACTTTTCCTGAAGCCAAAGTAATTACTGGGCTACCTGTGGTAGACCAGTCAAAATGCAGCGCGTGTCTCCGTTTTTTTTTTTTTTTTTTTTTTTTCCCTGTGCAGCAAAATCCAAAAATTGCGCAATCGGTACCCAGGACTCTACAGGGCAAGTAAGGTACAGGGTTCCCAGATGCAAGGGAATGTTGCAACTGATGCAGATGTCAAT